>JAYMGU010000029.1:671461-697466 GCA_036178185.1 Liparis tanakae
GAAAAAGGTTTTGTTTATGAAAATCCACTTTTGGTCTCTCTGGCTGGAAATCAGTTTAAGAGCATAAAACAAGATGTTGCTGCTTTGAGGCAGTAAAGTGGTGAAAGCATCAGGTATTCATGAAAATGTCATCAAACTTGTAAGAATTGTGTCCTGAGACACTTTATTTGTTGAAAACCCAGAAAAAGGTTTTGTTTATGGAAAATCCACTTTTGGTCTCTATGGCTGGAAATCAGTTTAAGAGCATAAAACAAGATGTTGCTGCTTTGAGGCAGTAAAGTGGTGAAAGCATCAGGTATTCATGAAAATGTCATCAAACTTGTAAGAATTGTGTCCTGAGACACTTTCCCTAGTTGAAAACCCAGAAAAAAGGTTTTGTTTATGAAAATCCACTTTTGGTCTCTCTATGGCTGGAAATCAGTTTAAGAGCATAAAACAAGATGTTGCTGCTTTGAGGCAGTAAAGTGGTGAAAGCATCAGGTATTCATGAAAATGTCATCAAACTTGTAAGAATTGTGTCCTGAGACACTTTCTTTGGTTGAAAACCCCCAAAAAAGGTTTTGTTTAGGAAAATCCACTTTTGGTCTCTATGGCTGGAAATCAGTTTAAGAGCATAAAACAAGAACTTGCTGCTTTGAGGCAGTAAAGTGGTGAAAGCATCAGGTATTCATGAAAATGTCATCAAACTTGTAAGAATTGTGTCCTGAGACACTTTCCCTAGTTGAAAACCCAGAAAAAAGGTTTTGTTTAGGAAAATCCACTTTTGGTCTCTCTGCGTGCTGGAAATCAGTTTAAGAGCATAAAAACAAGAACTTGCTGCTTTGAGGCAGTAAAGTGATGGAAGCATCAGGTATTCATGAAAATGTCATCAAACTTGTAAGAATTGTGTCCTGAGACACTTTCTTTGGTTGAAAACCCAGAAAAAGGTTTTGTTTATGAAAATCCACTTTGGTCTCTCTGCGGCTGGAAATCAGTTTAAGAGCATAAAAACAAGATGTTGCTGCTTTGAGGCAGTAAAGTGGTGAAAGCATCAGGTATTCATGAAAATGTCATCAAACTTGTAAGAATTGTGTCCTGAGACACTTTCCCTAGTTGAAAACCCAGAAAAAGAGGTTTTGTTTATGAAAATCCACTTTGGTCTCTCTATGGCTGGAAATCAGTTTAAGAGCATAAAACAAGAACTTGCTGCTTTGAGGCAGTAAAGTGGTGAAAGCATCAGGTATTCATGAAAATGTCATCAAACTTGTAAGAATTGTGTCCTGAGACACTTTCTTAGTTGAAAACCCAGAAAAAGGTTTTGTTTATGAAAAATCCACTTTTGGTCTCTCTGCGGGCTGGAAATCAGTTTAAGAGCATAAAAACAAGAACTTGCTGCTTTGAGGCAGTAAAGTGGTGAAAGCATCAGGTATTCATGAAAATGTCATCAAACTTGTAAGAATTGTGTCCTGAGACAATTTATTTGGTTGAAAACCCAGAAAAAGGTTTTGTTTAGGAAAATCCACTTTTGGTCTCTCTTGGCTGGAAATCAGTTTAAGAGCATAAAACAAGATGTTGCTGCTTTGAGGCAGTAAAGTGGTGAAAGCATCAGGTATTCATGAAAATGTCATCAAACTTGTAAGAATTGTGTCCTGAGACACTTTCCTAGTTGAAAAACCCAGAAAAAAGGTTTTGTTTATGAAAATCCACTTTGGTCTCTCTGGCGGCTGGAAATCAGTTTAAGAGCATAAAAACAAGAACTTAATGTTTTTGAGGCAGTAAAGTGGTGAAAGCATCAGGTATTCATGAAAATGTCATCAAACTTGTAAGAATTGTGTCCTGAGACACTTTCCCTTGTTGAAAACCCAGAAAAAGGTTTTGTTTATGAAAATCCACTTTTGGTCTCTCTATGGCTGGAAATCAGTTTAAGAGCATAAAACAAGAACTTGCTGCTTTGAGGCAGTAAAGTGGTGAAAGCATCAGGTATTCATGAAAATGTCATCAAACTTGTAAGAATTGTGTCCTGAGACACTTTTTCTTTGGTTGAAAACCCAGAAAAAAGGTTTTGTTTATGAAAATCCACTTTTGGTCTCTCTATGGCTGGAAATCAGTTTAAGAGCATAAAACAAGATGTTGCTGCTTTGAGGCAGTAAAGTGGTGAAAGCATCAGGTATTCATGAAAATGTCATCAAACTTGTAAGAATTGTGTCCTGAGACACTTTCCTAGTTGAAAACCCAGAAAAAGGTTTTGTTTATGAAAATCCACTTTTGGTCTCTCTATGGCTGGAAATCAGTTTAAGAGCATAAAAACAAGAACTTGCTGCTTTTGAGGCAGTAAAGTGGTGAAAGCATCAGGTATTCATGAAAATGTCATCAAACTTGTAAGAATTGTGTCCTGAGACACTTTCTGGTTGAAAACCCAGAAAAAAGGTTTTGTTTAGGAAAATCCACCTTTGGTCTCTCTATGGCTGGAAATCAGTTTAAGAGCATAAAAACAAGATGTTGCTGCTGTGAGGCAGTAAAGTGGTGAAAGCATCAGGTATTCATGAAAATATCATCAAACTTGTAAGAATTGTGTCCTGAGACACTTTCTTTGGTTGAAAACCCAGAAAAAGGTTTTGTTTATGAAAAATCCACTTTTGGTCTCTCTATGGCTGGAAATCAGTTTAAGAGCATAAAAACAAGAACTTGCTGCTTTGAGGCAGTAAAGTGGTGAAAGCATCAGGTATTCATGAAAATGTCATCAAACTTGTAAGAATTGTGTCCTGAGACACTTTCCCTAGTTGAAAACCCAGAAAAAAGGTTTTGTTTATGAAAATCCACTTTTGGTCTCTCTGGCTGGAAATCAGTTTAAGAGCATAAAAACAAGATGTTGCTGCTTTGAGGCAGTAAAGTGGTGAAAGCATCAGGTATTCATGAAAATGTCATCAAACTTGTAAGAATTGTGTCCTGAGACACTTTCTTTGGTTGAAAACCCAGAAAAAAGGTTTTGTTTATGAAAATCCACTTTGGTCTCTCTGCATGGCTGGAAATCAGTTTAAGAGCATAAAAACAAGATGTTGCTGCTTTGAGGCAGTAAAGTGGTGAAAGCATCAGGTATTCATGAAAATGTCATCAAACTTGTAAGAATTGTGTCCTGAGACACTTTCCCTAGTTGAAAACCCAGAAAAAAGGTTTTGTTTATGAAAATACACCTTTGGTCTCTCTGCGGGCTGGAAATCAGTTTAAGAGCATAAAAACAAGAACTTGCTGCTTTGAGGCAGTAAAGTGGTGAAAGCATCAGGTATTCATGAAAATGTCATCAAACTTGTAAGAATTATGTCCTGAGACACTTTCCCTAGTTGAAAACCCAGAAAAAAGGTTTTGTTTATGAAAATCCACTTTTGGTCTCTTCATGGCTGGAAATCAGTTTAAGAGCATAAAAACAAGAACTTGCTGCTTTGAGGCAGTAAAGTGGTGAAAGCATCAGGTATTCATGAAAATGTCATCAAACTTGTAAGAATTGTGTCCTGTGACACTTTCCTAGTTGAAAACCCAGAAAAAGGTTTTGTTTATGAAAATCCACTTTGGTCTCTCTATGGCTGGAAATCAGTTTAAGAGCATAAAAACAAGAACTTGCTGCTTTGAGGCAGTAAAGTGGTGAAAGCATCAGGTATTCATGAAAATGTCATCAAACTTGTAAGAATTGTGTCCTGAGACACTTTCCCTAGTTGAAAACCCAGAGAAAAAGGTTTTGTTTATGAGAATCCACTTTTGGTCTCTCTCTGGCTGGAAAACAGTTTAAGAGCATAAAACAAGATGTTGCTGCTTTGAGGCAGTAAAGTGGTGAAAGCATCAGGTATTCATGAAAATGTCATCAAACTTGTAAGAATTGTGTCCTGAGACACTTTCTCAGGTTGAAAACCCAGAAAAAAGGTTTTGTTTATGAAAATCCACTTTGGTCTCTCTATGGCTGGAAATCAGTTTAAGAGCATAAAAACAAGATGTTGCTGCTTTGAGGCAGTAAAGTGGTGAAAGCATCAGGTATTCATGAAAATGTCATCAAACTTGTAAGAATTGTTTCCTGTGACACTTTCTAGTTGAAAACCCAGAAAAAGGGTTTTGTTTAGGAAAATCCACTTTGGTCTCTCTATGGCTGGAAATCAGTTTAAGAGCATAAAAACAAGATGTTGCTGCTTTGAGGCAGTAAAGTGGTGAAAGCATCAGGTATTCATGAAAATGTCATCAAACTTGTAAGAATTGTGTCCTGAGACACTTTCCTAGTTGAAAACCCAGAAAAAAGGTTTTGTTTATGAAAATCCACTTTTGGTCTCTCTGCGGCTGGAAATCAGTTTAAGAGCATATAAACAAGAACTTGCTGCTTTGAGGCAGTAAAGTGGTGAAAGCATCAGGTATTCATGAAAATGTCATCAAACTTGTAAGAATTGTGTCCTGAGACAATTTATTTGGTTGAAAACCCAGAAAAAAGGTTTTGTTTAGGAAAATCCACTTTGGTCTCTCTATGGGCTGGAAATCAGTTTAAGAGCATAAAAACAAGATGTTGCTGCTTTGAGGCAGTAAAGTGGTGAAAGCATCAGGTATTCATGAAAATGTCATCAAACTTGTAAGAATTGTGTCCTGAGACACTTTCCCTAGTTGAAAACCCAGAAAAAGGTTTTGTTTATGAAAATCCACTTTTGTTCTCTCTCATGGGCTGGAAATCAGTTTAAGAGCATAAAAACAAGAACTTGCTGCTTTGAGGCAGTAAAGTGGTGAAAGCATCAGGTATTCATGAAAATGTCATCAAACTTGTAAGAATTGTGTCCTGAGACACTTTTGGTTGAAAACCCAGAAAAAGGTTTTGTTTAGGAAAATCCACTTTTGGTCTCTCTATGGCTGGAAATCAGTTTAAGAGCATAAAAACAAGATGTTGCTGCTTTGAGGCAGTAAAGTGGTGAAAGCATCAGGTATTCATGAAAATGTCATCAAACTTGTAAGAATTGTGTCCTGAGACACTTTCCGGTTGAAAACCCAGAAAAAGGTTTTGTTTATGAAAATCCACTTTTGGTCTCTCTGCGGCTGGAAATCAGTTTAAGAGCATAAAACAAGAACTTGCTGCTTTGAGGCAGTAAAGTGGTGAAAGCATCAGGTATTCATGAAAATGTCATCAAACTTGTAAGAATTGTGTCCTGAGACACTTTCTTTGTTGAAAACCCAGAAAAAAGGTTTTGTTTATGAAAATCCACTTTTGGTCTCTCTATGGCTGGAAATCAGTTTAAGAGCATAAAAACAAGATGTTGCTGCTTTGAGGCAGTAAAGTGGTGAAAGCATCAGGTATTCATGAAAATGTCATCAAACTTGTAAGAATTGTGTCCTGAGACACTTTATTTGGTTGAAAACCCAGAAAAAGGTTTTGTTTAGGAAAATCCACTTTTGGTCTCTCTGCGGGCTGGAAATCAGTTTAAGAGCATAAAAACAAGATGTTGCTGCTTTGAGGCAGTAAAGTGGTGAAAGCATCAGGTATTCATGAAAATGTCATCAAACTTGTAAGAATTGTGTCCTGAGACACTTTTTCCCTAGTTGAAAACCCCAGAAAAAAGGGTTTTGTTTATGAAAATCCACTTTTGGTCTCTCTGCGGCTGGAAATCAGTTTAAGAGCATAAAACAAGATGTTGCTGCTTTGAGGCAGTAAAGTGGTGAAAGCATCAGGTATTCATGAAAATGTCATCAAACTTGTAAGAATTGTGTCCTGAGACACTTTCCTTGGTTGAAAACCCAGAAAAAGGTTTTGTTTAGGAAAATCCACTTTGGTCTCTCTGCGGGCTGGAAATCAGTTTAAGAGCATAAAAACAAGATGTTGCTGCTTTGAGGCAGTAAAGTGGTGAAAGCATCAGGTATTCATGAAAATGTCATCAAACTTGTAAGAATTGTGTCCTGAGACACTTTCTTTGGTTGAAAACCCAGAAAAAGGTTTTGTTTATGAAAATCCACTTTGGTCTCTCTGGCTGGAAATCAGTTTAAGAGCATAAAAACAAGATGTTGCTTTGAGGCAGTAAAGTGGTGAAAGCATCAGGTATTCATGAAAATGTCATCAAACTTGTAAGAATTGTGTCCTGAGACACTTTCCCTAGTTGAAAACCCAGAAAAAAAGGGTTTTGTTTAGTTAAATCCACTTTTGGTCTCTCTGTGGGCTGGAAATCAGTTTAAGAGCATAAAAACAAGATGTTGCTTTGAGGCAGTAAAGTGGTGAAAGCATCAGGTATTCATGAAAATGTCATCAAACTTGTAAGAATTGTGTCCTGAGACACTTTCTTTGTTGAAAACCCCAAAAAAGGTTTTGTTTAGGAAAATCCACTTTGGGTCTCTCTGCGGCTGGAAATCAGTTTAAGAGCATAAAAACAAGATGTTGCTGCTTTAAGGCAGTAAAGTTGTGAAAGCATCAGGTATTCATGAAAATGTCATCAAACTTGTAAGAATTGTGTCATGAGACACTTTCCTAGTTGAAAACCCAGAAAAAGGTTTTGTTTATGAAAATCCACTTTTGGTCTCTGCATGGCTGGAAATCAGTTTAAGAGCATAAAAAACAAGATGTTGCTGCTTTGAGGCAGTAAAGTGGTGAAAGCATCAGGTATTCATGAAAATGTCATCAAACTTGTAAGAATTGTGTCCTGAGACACTTTCCCTAGTTGAAAACCCAGAAAAAAGGTTTTGTTTAGGAAAATCCACCTTTGGTCTCTCTATGGCTGGAAATCAGTTTAAGAGCATAAAAACAAGAACTTGCTGCTTTGAGGCAGTAAAGTGGTGAAAGCATCAGGTATTCATGAAAATGTCATCAAACTTGTAAGAATTGTGTCCTGAGACACTTTCCCTAGTTGAAAACCCAGAAAAAGGTTTTGTTTATGAAAATCCACTTTTGGTCTCTCTATGGCTGGAAATCAGTTTAAGAGCATAAAACAAGATGTTGCTGCTTTGAGGCAGTAAAGTGGTGAAAGCATCAGGTATTCATGAAAATGTCATCAAACTTGTAAGAATTGTGTCCTGAGACACTTCCTAGTTGAAAACCCAGAAAAAGGGTTTTGTTTAAAAATCCACTTTGGTCTCTCTATGGCTGGAAATCAGTTTAAGAGCATAAAAACAAGATGTTGCTGCTTTGAGGCAGTAAAGTGGTGAAAGCATCAGGTATTCATGAAAATGTCATCAAACTTGTAAGAATTGTGTCCTGAGACACTTTCCCTAGTTGAAAACCCAGAAAAAAGGTTTTGTTTATGAAAATCCACTTTGGTCTCTCTATGGCTGGAAATCAGTTTAAGAGCATAAAACAAGAACTTGCTTCTTCTTTGAGGCAGTAAAGTGGTGAAAGCATCAGGTATTCATGAAAATGTCATCAAACTTGTAAGAATTGTGTCCTGAGACAATTTATTTGGTTGAAAACCCAGAAAAAAGGTTTTGTTTATGAAAATCCACTTTTGGTCTCTCTGCGGCTGGAAATCAGTTTAAGAGCATAAAAACAAGATGTTGCTGCTTTGAGGCAGTAAAGTGGTGAAAGCATCAGGTATTCATGAAAATGTCATCAAACTTGTAAGAATTGTGTCCTGAGACACTTTCTTTGGTTGAAAACCCAGAAAAAAGGTTTTGTTTAGGAAAATCCACTTTTGGTCTCTCTGCGGCTGGAAATCAGTTTAAGAGCATAAAAACAAGATGTTGCTGCTTTGAGGCAGTAAAGTGGTGAAAGCATCAGGTATTCATGAAAATGTCATCAAACTTGTAAGAATTGTGTCCTGAGACACTTCCCCTAGTTGAAAACCCAGAGAAAAAGGTTTTGTTTATGAAAATCCACTTTTGGTCTCTCTGCCGGCTGGAAATCAGTTTAAGAGCATAAAACAAGATGTTGCTGCTTTGAGGCAGTAAAGTGGTGAAAGCATCAGGTATTCATGAAAATGTCATCAAACTTGTAAGAATTGTGTCCTGAGACACTTTCCCTAGTTGAAAACCCAGAAAAAAAGGGTTTTGTTTAGTAAAATCCACTTTTGGTCTCTCTCATGGCTGGAAATCAGTTTAAGAGCATAAAAACAAGAACTTGCTTCTTTGAGGCAGTAAAGTGGTGAAAGCATCAGGTATTCATGAAAATGTCATCAAACTTGTAAGAATTGTGTCCTGAGACAATTTATTTGGTTGAAAACCCAGAAAAAGGTTTTGTTTAGAAAATCCACTTTTGGTCTCTCTGCGGGCTGGAAATCAGTTTAAGAGCATAAAACAAGATGTTGCTGCTTTGAGGCAGTAAAGTGGTGAAAGCATCAGGTATTCATGAAAATGTCATCAAACTTGTAAGAATTGTGTCCTGAGACACTTTCCTAGTTGAAAACCCAGAAAAAAGGTTTTGTTTATGAAAATCCACTTTTGGTCTCTCTGCGGCTGGAAATCAGTTTAAGAGCATAAAACAAGATGTTGCTGCTGTGAGGCAGTAAAGTGGTGAAAGCATCAGGTATTCATGAAAATGTCATCAAACTTGTAAGAATTGTGTCCTGAGACACTTTCCCTAGTTGAAAACCCAGAAAAAGGTTTTGTTTATGAAAAATCCATTTTGGTCTCTCTCTGGCTGGAAATCAGTTTAAGAGCATAAAACAAGATGTTGCTGCTTTGAGGCAGTAAAGTGGTGAAAGCATCAGGTATTCATGAAAATGTCATCAAACTTGTAAGAATTGTGTCCTGAGACACTTTTTGGTTGAAAACCCAGAAAAAGGTTTTGTTTAGGAAAATCCACTTTTGGTCTCTCTGGCGGCTGGAAATCAGTTTAAGAGCATAAAACAAGATGTTGCTGCTTTGAGGCAGTAAAGTGGTGAAAGCATCAGGTATTCATGAAAATGTCATCAAACTTGTAAGAATTGTGTCCTGAGACACTTTCCTAGTTGAAAACCCAGAAAAAGGTTTTGTTTAGGAAAATCCACTTTTGGTCTCTCTATGGCTGGAAATCAGTTTAAGAGCATAAAACAAGATGTTGCTGCTTTGAGGCAGTAAAGTGGTGAAAGCATCAGGTATTCATGAAAATGTCATCAAACTTGTAAGAATTGTGTCCTGAGACACTTTCTTTGGTTGAAAACCCAGAAAAAGGTTTTGTTTAGGAAAATCCACTTTGGTCTCTCTGCGGCTGGAAATCAGTTTAAGAGCATAAAACAAGATGTTGCTGCTTTGAGGCAGTAAAGTGGTGAAAGCATGAGGTATTCATGAAAATGTCATCAAACTTGTAAGAATTGTGTCCTGAGACACTTTCCTAGTTGAAAACCCAGAAAAAGGTTTTGTTTATGAAAATCCACTTTGGTCTCTCTATGGCTGGAAATCAGTTTAAGAGCATAAAAACAAGATGTTGCTGCTGTGAGGCAGTAAAGTGGTGAAAGCATCAGGTATTCATGAAAATGTCATCAAACTTGTAAGAATTGTGTCCTGAGACACTTTCCCTAGTTGAAAACCCCCAAAAAAAGGTTTTGTTTATGAAAATCCACTTTGGTCTCTCTTGGGCTGGAAATCAGTTTAAGAGCATAAAAACAAGAACTTGCTGCTTTGAGGCAGTAAAGTGATGGAAGCATCAGGCATTCATGAAAATGTCATCAAACTTGTAAGAATTGTGTCCTGAGACACTTTCTTTGTTGAAAACCCAGAAAAAGGTTTTGTTTAGGAAAATCCACTTTTGGTCTCTCTCATGGCTGGAAATCAGTTTAAGAGCATAAAACAAGATGTTGCTGCTTTGAGGCAGTAAAGTGGTGAGAGCATCAGGTATTCATGAAAATGTCATCAAACTTGTAAGAATTGTGTCCTGAGACACTTTCCCTGGTTGAAAACCCAGAAAAAAGGTTTTGTTTATGAAAATCCACTTTGGTCTCTCTATGGCTGGAAATCAGTTTAAGAGCATAAAACAAGAACTTGCTTTTTGAGGCAGTAAAGTGGTGAAAGCATCAGGTATTCATGAACATGTCATCAAACTTGTAAGAATTGTGTCCTGAGACAATTTATTTGGTTGAAAACCCAGAAAAAGGTTTGTTTTTAGAAAATCCACTTTTGGTCTCTCTGCGGGCTGGAAATCAGTTTAAGAGCATAAAAACAAGATGTTGCTGCTTTGAGGCAGTAAAGTGGTGAAAGCATCAGGTATTCATGAAAATGTCATCAAACTTGTAAGAATTGTGTCCTGAGACACTTTCCCTGGTTGAAAACCCAGAAAAAAGGTTTTGTTTATGAAAATCCACTTTTGGTCTCTCTATGGCTGGAAATCAGTTTAAGAGCATAAAAACAAGATGTTGCTGCTTTGAGGCAGTAAAGTGGTGAAAGCATCAGGTATTCATGAAAATGTCATCAAACTTGTAAGAATTGTGTCCTGAGACACTTTCCCTAGTTGAAAACCCAGAAAAAAGGTTTTGTTTAGGAAAATCCACTTTTGTTCTCTCTATGGGCTGGAAATCAGTTTAAGAGCATAAAACAAGATGTTGCTGCTTTGAGGCAGTAAAGTGGTGAAAGCATCAGGTATTCATGAAAATGTCATCAAACTTGTAAGAATTGTGTCCTGAGACACTTTCCCTTGGTTGAAAACCCAGAAAAAGGGTTTTGTTTAGGAAAATCCACTTTTGGTCTCTCTGGCTGGAAATCAGTTTAAGAGCATAAAACAAGATGTTGCTGCTTTGAGGCAGTAAAGTGGTGAAAGCATCAGGTATTCATGAAAATGTCATCAAACTTGTAAGAATTGTGTCCTGAGACACTTTCCCTAGTTGAAAACCCAGAAAAAGGGTTTTGTTTATGAAAATCCACTTTTGGTCTCTCTATGGGCTGGAAATCAGTTTAAGAGCATAAAACAAGATGTTGCTGCTTTGAGGCAGTAAAGTGGTGAAAGCATCAGGTATTCATGAAAATGTCATCAAACTTGTAAGAATTGTGTCCTGAGACACTTTCCTAGTTGAAAACCCAGAAAAAGGTTTTGTTTATGAAAATCCACTTTTGGTCTCTCTATGGCTGGAAATCAGTTTAAGAGCATAAAAACAAGATGTTGCTGCTTTGAGGCAGTAAAGTGGTGAAAGCATCAGGTATTCATGAAAATGTCATCAAACTTGTAAGAATTGTGTCCTGAGACACTTTCCCTAGTTGAAAACCCAGAAAAAGGTTTTGTTTATGAAAATCCACTTTTGGTCTCTCTCTGCGGCTGGAAATCAGTTTAAGAGCATAAAACAAGAACTTGCTGCTTTGAGGCAGTAAAGTGGTGAAAGCATCAGGTATTCATGAAAATGTCATCAAACTTGTAAGAATTGTGTCCTGAGACACTTTCCCTAGTTGAAAACCCAGAAAAAAGGTTTTGTTTATGAAAATCCACTTTGGTCTCTCTCTATGGCTGGAAATCAGTTTAAGAGCATAAAACAAGATGTTGCTGCTTTGAGGCAGTAAAGTGGTGAAAGCATCAGGTATTCATGAAAATGTCATCAAACTTGTAAGAATTGTGTCCTGAGACACTTTCCCTAGTTGAAAACCCAGAAAAAGGTTTTGTTTATGAAAATCCACTTTTGGTCTCTGCGGGCTGGAAATCAGTTTAAGAGCATGAAAACAAGAACTTGCTGCTTTGAGGCAGTAAAGTGGTGAAAGCATCAGGTATTCATGAAAATGTCATCAAACTTGTAAGAATTGTGTCCTGAGACACTTTATTTGTTTGAAAACCCAGAAAAAAGGTTTTGTTTAGGAAAATCCACTTTTGGTCTCTCTGCGGGCTGGAAATCAGTTTAAGAGCATAAAAACAAGATGTTGCTGCTTTGAGGCAGTAAAGTGGTGAAAGCATCAGGTATTCATGAAAATGTCATCAAACTTGTAAGAATTGTGTCCTGAGACACTTTCCCTAGTTGAAAACCCAGAAAAAAGGTTTTGTTTATGAAAATCCACTTTGGTCTCTCTCTGCGGCTGGAAATCAGTTTAAGAGCATAAAACAAGATGTTGCTGCTTTGAGGCAGTAAAGTTGTGAAAGCATCAGGTATTCATGAAAATGTCATCAAACTTGTAAGAATTGTGTCCTGAGACACTTTCCCTGGTTGCAAACGCAGAAAAAGGGTTTTGTTTAGGAAAAATCCACTTTTGGTCTCTCTGGCGGGCTGGAAATCAGTTTAAGAGCAGCATAAAACAAGAACTTGCTGCTTTGAGGCAGTAAAGTGGTGAAAGCATCAGGTATTCATGAAAATGTCATCAAACTTGTAAGAATTGTGTCCTGAGACACTTTCCCTAGTTGAAAACCCAGAAAAAAGGTTTTGTTTAGGAAAATCCACTTTTGGTCTCTCTGCAGGCTGGAAATCAGTTTAAGAGCATAAAAACAAGATGTTGCTGCTTTGAGGCAGTAAAGTGGTGAAAGCATCAGGTATTCATGAAAATGTCATCAAACTTGTAAGAATTGTGTCCTGAGACACTTTCTTTGGTTGAAAACCCAGAAAAAAGGTTTTGTTTATGAAAATCCACTTTTGGTCTCTCTGTGGCTGGAAATCAGTTTAAGAGCATAAAAACAAGATGTTGCTGCTTTGAGGCAGTAAAGTGGTGAAAGCATCAGGTATTCATGAAAATGTCATCAAACTTGTAAGAATTGTGTCCTGAGACACTTTCTTTGGTTGAAAACCCAGAAAAAAGGGTTTTGTTTAGGAAAATCCACTTTTGGTCTCTCTCATGGCTGGAAATCAGTTTAAGAGCATAAAAACAAGATGTTGCTGCTTTGAGGCAGTAAAGTGGTGAAAGCATCAGGTATTCATGAAAATGTCATCAAACTTGTAAGAATTGTGTCCTGAGACACTTTTTTTGGTTGAAAACCCAGAAAAAAGGTTTTGTTAATGAAAATCCACTTTTGGTCTCTCTGTGGCTGGAAATCAGTTTAAGAGCATAAAACAAGATGTTGCTGCTTTGAGGCAGTAAATTGGTGAAAGCATCAGCTATTCATGAAAATGTCATCAAACTTGTAAGAATTGTGTCCTGGGACACTTTCCTAGTTGAAAACCCAGAAAAAAGGTTTTGTTTATGAAAATCCACTTTTGGTCTCTCTATGGCTGGAAATCAGTTTAAGAGCATAAAACAAGATGTTGCTGCTTTGAGGCAGTAAAGTTGTGAAAGCATCAGGTATTCATGAAAATGTCATCAAACTTGTAAGAATTGTGTCCTGAGACACTTTCTTTGGTTGAAAACCCAGAAAAAAGGTTTGTTTATGAAAATCCACTTTTGGTCTCTGCGTGGCTGGAAATCAGTTTAAGAGCATAAAAACAAGATGTTGCTGCTTTGAGGCAGTAAAGTGGTGAAAGCATCAGGTATTCATGAAAATGTCATCAAACTTGTAAGAATTGTGTCCTGAGACACTTTCTTAGTTGAAAACCCCAGAAAAAGGTTTTGTTTATGAAAATCCACTTTTGGTCTCTCTCTGGGCTGGAAATCAGTTTAAGAGCATAAAAACAAGATGTTGCTGCTTTGAGGCAGTAAAGTGGTGAAAGCATCAGGTATTCATGAAAATGTCATCAAACTTGTAAGAATTGTGTCCTGAGACACTTTTTTAGTTGAAAACCCAGAAAAAGGTTTTGTTTATGAGAAAATCCACTTTTGGTCTCTCTATGGGCTGGAAATCAGTTTAAGAGCATAAAACAAGATGTTGCTGCTTTGAGGCAGTAAAGTGGTGAAAGCATCAGGTATTCATGAAAATGTCATCAAACTTGTAAGAATTGTGTCCTGAGACACTTTCTTAGTTGAAAACCCAGAAAAAGGTTTTGTTTATGAAAATCCACTTTGGTCTCTCTATGGCTGGAAATCAGTTTAAGAGCATAAAAACAAGATGTTGCTGCTTTGAGGCAGTAAAGTGGTGAAAGCATCAGGTATTCATGAAAATGTCATCAAACTTGTAAGAATTGTGTCCTGAGACACTTTCTTTTGGTTGAAAACCCAGAAAAAGGTTTTGTTTATGAAAATCCACTTTGGTCTCTCTGCTATGGCTGGAAATCAGTTTAAGAGCATAAAAACAAGATGTTGCTGCTTTGAGGCAGTAAAGTGGTGAAAGCATCAGGTATTCATGAAAATGTCATCAAACTTGTAAGAATTGTGTCCTGAGACACTTTCCCTAGTTGAAAACCCAGAAAAAGGTTTTGTTTATGAAAATCCACTTTGGTCTCTCTATGGCTGGAAATCAGTTTAAGAGCATAAAACAAGATGTTGCTGCTTTGAGGCAGTAAAGTGGTGAAAGCATCAGGTATTCATGAAAATGTCATCAAACTTGTAAGAATTGTGTCCTGAGACACTTTCCCTGGTTGAAAACCCAGAAAAAAGGTTTTGTTTATGAAAATCCACTTTTGGTCTCTCTATGGCTGGAAATCAGTTTAAGAGCATGAAAACAAGAACTTGCTGCTTTGAGGCAGTAAAGTGGTGAAAGCATCAGGTATTCATGAAAATGTCATCAAACTTGTAAGAATTGTGTCCTGAGACACTTTTTGGTTGAAAACCCAGAAAAAGGTTTTGTTTAGGAAAATCCACTTTTGGTCTCTCTATGGCTGGAAATCAGTTTAAGAGCATGAAAACAAGAATTTGCTGCTTTGAGGCAGTAAAGTGGTGAAAGCATCAGGTATTCATGAAAATGTCATCAAACTTGTAAGAATTGTGTCCTGAGACACTTTCTTTAGTTGAAAACCCANAAAAAAGCGTTTGTTTATGAAAATCCACTTTTGATCTCTCTATGGCTGGAAATCAGTTTAAGAGCATAAAACAAGATGTTGCTTTTGAGGCAGTAAAGTGGTGAAAGCATCAGGTATTCATGAAAATGTCATCAAACTTGTAAGAATTGTGTCCTGAGACACTTTCTTGGTTGAAAAACCCAGAAAAAAGGTTTTGTTTATGAAAATCCACTTTGGTCTCTCTATGGCTGGAAATCAGTTTAAGAGCATAAAACAAGAACTTGCTGCTTTGAGGCAGTAAAGTGGTGAAAGCATCAGGTATTCATGAAAATGTCATCAAACTTGTAAGAATTGTGTCCTGAGACACTTTCTTTGTTGAAAACCCAAAAAAAGGTTTTGTTTATGAAAATCCACTTTTGGTCTCTCTATGGCTGGAAATCAGTTTAAGAGCATAAAACAAGATGTTGCTGCTTTGAGGCAGTAAAGTGGTGAAAGCATCAGGTATTCATGAAAATGTCATCAAACTTGTAAGAATTGTGTCCTGAGACACTTTCCTAGTTGAAAACCCAGAAAAAAGGTTTTGTTTATGAAAATCCACTTTGGTCTCTCTCTGGCGGCTGGAAATCAGTTTAAGAGCATAAAACAAGAACTTGCTGCTTTGAGGCAGTAAAGTGGTGAAAGCATCAGGTATTCATGAAAATGTCATCAAACTTGTAAGAATTGTGTCCTGAGACACTTTTAGTTGAAAACCCAGAAAAAGGTTTTGTTTAGGAAAATCCACTTTTGGGTCTCTATGGCTGGAAATCAGTTTAAGAGCATAAAACAAGATGTTGCGGCTTTGAGGCAGTAAAGTGGTGAAAGCATCAGGTATTCATGAAAATGTCATCAAACTTGTAAGAATTGTGTCCTGAGACACTTTCTTAGTTGAAAACCCAGAAAAAAGGTTTTGTTTATGAAAATCCACTTTTGGTCTCTCTATGGCTGGAAATCAGTTTAAGAGCATAAAAACAAGAACTTGCTGCTTTGAGGCAGTAAAGTGGTGAAAGCATCAGGTATTCATGAAAATGTCATCAAACTTGTAAGAATTGTGTCCTGAGACACTTTCCTAGTTGAAAACCCAGAAAAAGGTTTTGTTTAGGAAAATCCACTTTGGTCTCTCTATGGGCTGGAAATCAGTTTAAGAGCATAAAACAAGATGTTGCTGCTTTGAGGCAGTAAAGTGGTGAATGCATCAGGTATTCATGAAAATGTCATCAAACTTGTAAGAATTGTGTCCTGAGACACTTTCCTAGTTGAAAACCCAGAAAAAGGTTTTGTTTATGAAAATCCACTTTTGGTCTCTCTGGGCTGGAAATCAGTTTAAGAGCATAAAACAAGAACTTGCTGCTTTGAGGCAGTAAAGTGGTGAAAGCATCAGGTATTCATGAAAATGTCATCAAACTTGTAAGAATTGTGTCCTGAGACACTTTCTTAGGTTGGAAACCCAGAAAAAGATTGTGTTTATGAAGATCCACTTTGGTCTCTCTGCGGCTGGAAATCAGTTTAAGAGCATAAAACAAGATGTTGCTGCTTTGAGGCAGTAAAGTGGTGAAAGCATCAGGTATTCATGAAAATGTCATCAAACTTGTAAGAATTGTGTCCTGAGACACTTTCCCTAGTTGAAAACCCAGAAAAAAGGTTTTGTTTAGTTTATGAAAATCCACTTTTGGTCTCTCTATGGCTGGAAATCAGTTTAAGAGCATAAAACAAGATGTTGCTGCTTTGAGGCAGTAAAGTGGTGAAAGCATCAGGTATTCATGAAAATGTCATCAAACTTGTAAGAATTGTGTCCTGAGACACTTTCCTAGTTGAAAACCCAAAAAAAAAGGTTTTGTTTATGAAAATCCACTTTGGTCTCTCTATGGGCTGGAAATCAGTTTAAGAGCATAAAAACAAGAACTTGCTGCTTGAGGCAGTAAAGTGGTGAAAGCATCAGGTATTCATGAAAATGTCATCAAACTTGTAAGAATTGTGTCCTGAGACACTTTTGGTTGAAAACTCAGAAAAAATGGGTTTTGTTTAGGAAAATACACGTTTGGTCTCTCTGCGGGCTGGAAATCAGTTTAAGAGCATAAAACAAGATGTTGCTGCTTTGAGGCAGTAAAGTGGTGAAAGCATCAGGTATTCATGAAAATGTCATCAAACTTGTAAGAATTGTGTCCTGAGACACTTTCCCTAGTTGAAAACCCAGAAAAAAGGTTTTGTTTATGAAAATCCACTTTTGGTCTCTCTATGGCTGGAAATCAGTTTAAGAGCATAAAAACAAGATGTTGCTGCTTTGAGGCAGTAAAGTGGTGAAAGCATCAGGTATTCATGAAAATGTCATCAAACTTGTAAGAATTGTGTCCTGAGACACTTTCCTAGTTGAAAACCCAGAAAAAGGTTTTGTTTATGAAAATCCACTTTTGGTCTCTCTATGGCTGGAAATCAGTTTAAGAGCATAAAACAAGAACTTGCTTTGAGGCAGTAAAGTGGTGAAAGCATCAGGTATTCATGAAAATGTCATCAAACTTGTAAGAATTGTGTCCTGAGACACTTATTTGGTTGAAAACCCAGAAAAAGGTTTTGTTTATGGAAAATCCACTTTTGGTCTCTCTATGGCTGGAAATCAGTTTAAGAGCATAAAAACAAGATGTTGCTGCTTTGAGGCAGTAAAGTGGTGAAAGCATCAGGTATTCATGAAAATGTCATCAAACTTGTAAGAATTGTGTCCTGAGACACTTTCCTTAGTTGAAAACCCAGAAAAAAGGTTTTGTTTATGAAAATCCACTTTTGGTCTCTATGGCTGGAAATCAGTTTAAGAGCATAAAAACAAGAACTTGCTGCTTTGAGGCAGTAAAGTGGTGAAAGCATCAGGTATTCATGAAAATGTCATCAAACTTGTAAGAATTGTTTCCTGAGACACACTTTTTGGTTGAAAACCCAGAAAAAGGTTTTGTTTAGGAAAATCCACTTTTGGTCTCTCTATGGCTGGAAATCAGTTTAAGAGCATAAAACAAGATGTTGCTGCTTTGAGGCAGTAAAGTGGTGAAAGCATCAGGTATTCATGAAAATGTCATCAAACTTGTAAGAATTGTGTCCTGAGACACTTTCCCTAGTTGAAAACCCAGAAAAAGGTTTTGTTTATGAAAATCCACTTTGGTCTCTCTGGGCTGGAAATCAGTTTAAGAGCATAAAACAAGATGTTGCTGCTTTGAGGCAGTAAAGTGGTGAAAGCATCAGGTATTCATGAAAATGTCATCAAACTTGTAACAATTGTGTCCTGAGACACTTTCTTAGTTGAAAACCCAGAAAAAGGTTTTGTTTATGAAAATCCACTTTTGGTCTCTCTGGCTGGAAATCAGTTTAAGAGCATAAAAACAAGATGTTGCTGCTTTGAGGCAGTAAAGTGGTGAAAGCATCAGGTATTCATGAAAATGTCATCAAACTTGTAAGAATTGTGTCCTGAGACACTTTCTTTGTTGAAAACCCAGAAAAAAGGTTTTGTTTATGAAAATCCACTTTTGGTCTCTCTATGGCTGGAAATCAGTTTAAGAGCATAAAACAAGAACTTGCTGCTTTGAGGCAGTAAAGTGGTGAAAGCATCAGGTATTCATGAAAATGTCATCAAACTTGTAAGAATTGTGTCCTGAGACACTTTCCCTGGTTGAAAACCCAGAAAAAAGGTTTTGTTTAGGAAAATCCACGTTTGGTCTCTCTGCTATGGCTGGAAAACAGTTTAAGAGCATAAAAACAAGATGTTGCTGCTTTGAGGCAGTAAAGTGGTGAAAGCATCAGGTATTCATGAAAATGTCATCAAACTTGTAAGAATTGTGTCCTGAGACACTTTCTTTGGTTGAAAACCCAGAAAAAGGTTTTGTTTATGAAAATCCACTTTGGTCTCTCTATGGCTGGAAATCAGTTTAAGAGGATAAAACAAGAACTTGCTTCTTTGAGGCAGTAAAGTGGTGAAAGCATCAGGTATTCATGAAAATGTCATCAAACTTGTAAGAATTGTGTCCTGAGACACTTTCTTTGGTTGAAAACCCAGAAAAAAGGTTTTGTTTATGAAAATCCACTTTGGTCTCTCTATGGCTGGAAATCAGTTTAAGAGCATAAAACAAGATGTTGCTGCTTTGAGGCAGTAAAGTGGTGAAAGATCAGGTATTTCATGAAAATGTCATCAAACTTGTAAGAATTGTGTCCTGAGACACTTTCCCTAGTTGAAAACCCAGAAAAAAGGTTTTGTTTATGAAAATCCACTTTTGGTCTCTCTGCGGAATGGAAATCAGTTTAAGAGCATAAAAACAAGAACTTGCTTCTTTGAGGCAGTAAAGTGGTGAAAGCATCAGGTATTCATGAAAATGTCATCACACTTGTAAGAATTGTGTCCTGAGACACTTTCTTTGGTTGAAAACCCAGAAAAAGGTTTTGTTTAGGAAAATCCACTTTGGTCTCTCTGCGGGCTGGAAATCAATTTAAGAGCAGAATAACAAGAAGTTGCTGCTTTGAGGCAGTAAAGTGGTGAACGCATCAGGTATTCATGTAAATGTCATCAAACTTGTAAGAATTGTGTCCTGAGACACTTTCCTAGTTGAAAACCCAGAAAAAGGTTTTGTTTATGAAAATCCACTTTTGGTCTCTATGGCTGGAAATCAGTTTAAGAGCATAAAAACAAGAACTTGCTTTTGAGGCAGTAAAGTGGTGAAAGCATCAGGTATTCATGAAAATGTCATCAAACTTGTAAGAATTGTGTCCTGAGACACTTTCTGGTTGAAAACCCAGAAAAAGGTTTTGTTTAGGAAAATCCACCTTTGGTCTCTCTATGGCTGGAAATCAGTTTAAGAGCATCAAAACAAGATGTTGCTGCTTTTGAGGCAGTAAAGTGGTGAAAGCATCAGGTATTCATGAAAATGTCATCAAACTTGTAAGAATTGTGTCCTGAGACACTTTCCCTAGTTGAAAACCCAGAAAAAAGGTTTTGTTTATGAAAATCCACTTTGGTCTCTCTGCGGGCTGGAAATCAGTTTAAGAGCATAAAACAAGAACTTGCTGCTTTGAGGCAGTAAAGTGGTGAAAGCATCAGGTATTCATGAAGATGTCATCAAACTTGTAAGAATTGTGTCCTGAGACACTTTCTTTGGTTGAAAACCCCCAAAAAAGGTTTTGTTTATGAAAATCCACTTTGGTCTCTCTATGCGGCTGGAAATCAGTTTAAGAGCATAAAACAAGATGTTGCTGCTTTGAGGCAGTAAAGTGGTGAAAGCATCAGGTATTCATGAAAATGTCATCAAACTTGTAAGAATTGTGTCCTGAGACACTTTCCTAGTTGAAAACCCAGAAAAAGGTTTTGTTTATGAAAATCCACTTTTGGTCTCTCTGGCGGGCTGGAAATCAGTTTAAGAGCATAAAAACAAGATGTTGCTGCTTTGAGGCAGTAAAGTGGTGAAAGCATCAGGTATTCATGAAAATGTCATCAAACTTGTAAGAATTGTGTCCTGAGACACTTTCCTAGTTGAAAACCCAAAAAAAGGTTTTGTTTATGAAAATCCACTTTTGGTCTCTCTTGGCTGGAAATCAGTTTAAGAGCATAAAACAAAGAACTTGCTTCTTTGAGGCAGTAAAGTGGTGAAAGCATCAGGTATTCATGAAAATGTCATCAAACTTGTAAGAATTGTGTCCTGAGACACTTTCTTCGGTTGAAAACCCAGAAAAAAGGTTTTGTTTATGGAAAATCCACTTTGGTCTCTCTGCGGGCTGGAAATCAGTTTAAGAGCATAAAACAAGATGTTGCTTTTGAGGCAGTAAAGTGGTGAAAGCATCAGGTATTCATGAAAATGTCATCAAACTTGTAAGAATTGTGTCCTGAGACACTTTCTTTGGTTGAAAACCCAGAAAAAGGTTTTGTTTAGGAAAATCCACTTTTGGTCTCTCTGCGGGCTGGAAATCAGTTTAAGAGCATAAAACAAGATGTTGCTGCTTTGAGGCAGTAAAGTGGTGAAAGCATCAGGTATTCATGAAAATGTCATCAAACTTGTAAGAATTGTGTCCTGAGACACTTTCCCTAGTTGAAAACCCAGAAAAAGGTTTTGTTTATGAAAATCCACTTTTGGTCTCTCTGCGGGCTGGAAATCAGTTTAAGAGCATAAAAACAAGATGTTGCTGCTTTGAGGCAGTAAAGTGGTGAAAGCATCAGGTATTCATGAAAATGTCATCAAACTTGTAAGAATTGTGTCCTGAGACACTTTCCTAGTTGAAAACCCAAAAAAAGGTTTTGTTTATGAAAATCCACTTTGGTCTCTCTATGGGCTGGAAATCAGTTTAAGAGCATAAAACAAGAACTTGCTGCTTTGAGGCAGTAAAGTGGTGAAAGCATCAGGTATTCATGAAAATGTCATCAAACTTGTAAGAATTGTGTCCTGAGACACTTTATTTGGTTGAAAACCCAGAAAAAGGTTTTGTTTAGAAAATCCACTTTTGGTCTCTCTGGGCTGGAAATCAGTTTAAGAGCATAAAAATCATCAAACTTGTAAGAATTGTGTCCTGAGACACTTTCCCTAGTTGAAAACCCAGAAAAAAGGTTTTGTTTATGAAAATCCACTTTTGGTCTCTCTGCGGGCTGGAAATCAGTTTAAGAGCACTAAAACAAAAACTTGCTTCTTTGAGGCAGTAAAGTGGTGAAAGCATCAGGTATTCATGAAAATGTCATCAAACTTGTAAGAATTGTGTCCTGAGACTTTCTTTTGGTTGAAAACCCAGAAAAAGGTTTTGTTTAGGAAAATCCACTTTGGTCTCTCTCTATGGGGCTGGAAATCAGTTTAAGAGCATAAAACAAGATGTTGCTGCTTTGAGGCAGTAAAGTGGTGAAAGCATCAGGTATTCATGAAAATGTCATCAAACTTGTAAGAATTGTGTCCTGAGACACTTTCTTTGGTTGAAAACCCAGAAAAAAGGTTTTGTTTATGAAAATCCACTTTTGTCTCTCTGCGGGCTGGAAATCAGTTTAAGAGCATAAAACAAGATGTTGCTGCTTTGAGGCAGTAAAGTGGTGAAAGCATCAGGTATTCATGAAAATGTCATCAAACTTGTAAGAATTGTGTCCTGAGACACTTTCCCTAGTTGAAAACCCAGAAAAAAGGTTTTGTTTATGAAAATCCACTTTTGGTCTCTCTATGGCTGGAAATCAGTTTAAGAGCATAAAACAAGATGTTGCTGCTTTGAGGCAGTAAAGTGGTGAAAGCATCAGGTATTCATGAAAATGTCATCAAACTTGTAAGAATTGTGTCCTGAGACACTTTACCTAGTTGAAAACCCAGAAAAAAGGTTTTGTTTATGAAAATCCACTTTTGTTCTCTCTTATGGCTGGAAATCAGTTTAAGAGCATAAAACAAGATGTTGCTGCTTTGAGGCAGTAAAGTGGTGAAAGCATCAGGTATTCATGAAAATGTCATCAAACTTGTAAGAATTGTGTCCTGAGACACTTTCTTTGGTTGAAAACCCAGAAAAAGGGTTTTGTTTAGAAAAATTCCCTTTTGGTCTCTCTATGGCTGGAAATCAGTTTAAGAGCATAAAAACAAGAACTTGCTGCTTTTGAGGCAGTAAAGTGGTGAAAGCATCAGGTATTCATGAAAATGTCATCAAACTTGTAAGAATTGTGTCCTGAGACACTTTCTTTGGTTGAAAACCCAGAAAAAGGTATTGTTTAGGAAAATCCACCTTTCGTCTCTCTCCCGTCTGGAAATCAGTTTAAGAGCATAAAAACAAGATGTTGCTGCTTTGAGGCAGTAAAGTGGTGAAAGCATCAGGTATTCATGAAAATGTCATCAAACTTGTAAGAATTGTGTCCTGAGACACTTTCCCTAGTTGAAAACCCAGAAAAAAGGTTTTGTTTATGAAAATCCACTTTTGGTCTCTCTATGGCTGGAAATCAGTTTAAGAGCATAAAACAAGATGTTGCTGCTTTGAGGCAGTAAAGTGGTGAAAGCATCAGGTATTCATGAAAATGTCATCAAACTTGTAAGAATTGTGTCCTGAGACACTTTCCTAGTTGAAAACCCAGAAAAAGGTTTTGTTTATGAAAATCCACTTTTGGTCTCTCTGCGGCTGGAAATCAGTTTAAGAGCATAAAACAAGAACTTGCTGCTTTGAGGCAGTAAAGTGGTGAAAGCATCAGGTATTCATGAAAATGTCATCAAACTTGTAAGAATTGTGTCCTGAGACACTAGTTGAAAAACCCAGAAAAAGGTTTTGTTTATGAAAATCCACTTTTGTCTCTCTATGGCTGGAAATCAGTTTAAGAGCATAAACAAGATGTTGCTGCTTTGAGGCAGTAAAGTGGTGAAAGCATCAGGTATTCATGAAAATGTCATCAAACTTGTAAGAATTGTGTCCTGAGACACTTTCTTTGGTTGAAAACCCAGAAAAAGGTTTTGTTTATGAAAATCCACTTTGGTCTCTCTATGGCTGGAAATCAGTTTAAGAGCATAAAACAAGATGTTGCTGCTTTGAGGCAGTAAAGTGGTGAAAGCATCAGGTATTCATGAAAATGTCATCAAACTTGTAAGAATTGTGTCCTGAGACACTTTCCTAGTTGAAAACCCAGAAAAAGGTTTTGTTTATGAAAAATCCACTTTTGGTCTCTCTGGGCTGGAAATCAGTTTAAGAGCATAAAACAAGATGTTGCTGCTTTGAGGCAGTAAAGTGGTGAAAGCATCAGGTATTCATGAAAATGTCATCAAACTTGTAAGAATTGTGTCCTGAGACACTTTCTAGTTGAAAAACCCAGAAAAGGTTTTGTTTATGAAAATCCACTTTGGTCTCTCTATGGCTGGAAATCAGTTTAAGAGCATAAAAACAAGATGTTGCTGCTTTGAGGCAGTAAAGTGGTGAAAGCATCAGGTATTCATGAAAATGTCATCAAACTTGTAAGAATTGTGTCCTGAGACACTTTCCTAGTTGAAAACCCAGAAAAAGGTTTTGTTTATGAAAATCCACTTTGGTCTCTGCGGGCTGGAAATCAGTTTAAGAGCATAAAACAAGAACTTGCTGCTTTGAGGCAGTAAAGTGGTGAAAGCATCAGGTATTCATGAAAATGTCATCAAACTTGTAAGAATTGTGTCCTGAGACACTTTCCTAGTTGAAAACCCAGAAAAAGGTTTTGTTTATGAAAATCCACTTTGGTCTCTGCATGGCTGGAAATCAGTTTAAGAGCATAAAAACAAGAACTTGCTTTTTGAGGCAGTAAAGTGGTGAAAGCATGAGGTATTCATGAAAATGTCATCAAACTTGTAAGAATTGTGTCCTGAGACACTTTCTTTGGTTGAAAACCCAGAAAAAGGTTTTGTTTATGAAAATCCACTTTTGGTCTCTCTGCGGGCTGGAAATCAGTTTAAGAGCATAAAACAAGATGTTGCTGCTTTGAGGCAGTAAAGTGGTGAAAGCATCAGGTATTCATGAAAATGTCATCAAACTTGTAAGAATTGTGTCCTGGGACACTTTCCCTAGTTGAAAACCCAGAAAAAAGGTTTTGTTTATGAAAATCCACTTTTGGTCTCTCATGGCTGGAAATCTTAAGTTTAAGAGCATCAAAACAAGTTGTAGCTGCTTTGAGGCAGTAAAGTGGTGAAAGCATCAGGTATTCATGAAAATGTCATCAAACTTGTAAGAATTGTGTCCTGAGACACTTCCCGTAGTTGAAAACCCAGAAAAAGGTTTTGTTTATGAAAATCCACTTTGGTCTCTCTATGGCTGGAAATCAGTTTAAGAGCATAAAACAAGATGTTGCTGCTTTGAGGCAGTAAAGTGGTGAAAGCATCAGGTATTCATGAAAATGTCATCAAACTTGTAAGAATTGTGTCCTGAGACACTTTCCTAGTTGAAAACCCAGAAAAAAGGTTTTGTTTATGAAAATCCACTTTTGGTCTCTCTGGCGGCTGGAAATCAGTTTAAGAGCATAAAACAAGAACTTGCTGCTTTGAGGCAGTAAAGTGGTGAAAGCATCAGGTATTCATGAAAATGTCATCAAACTTGTAAGAATTGTGTCCTGAGACACTTTCCTAGTTGAAAACCCAGAAAAAAGGTTTTGTTTATGAAAATCCACTTTTGGTCTCTCTGTGGCTGGAAATCAGTTTAAGAGCATAAAAACAAGATGTTGCTGCTTTGAGGCAGTAAAGTGGTGAAAGCATCAGGTATTCATGAAAATGTCATCAAACTTGTAAGAATTGTGTCCTGAGACACTTTCCTTGGTTGAAAACCCAGAAAAAAGGTTTTGTTTAGGAAAATCCACTTTTGGTCTCTCTGCGGGCTGGAAATCAGTTTAAGAGCATAAAACAAGAACTGCTGCTTTGAGGCAGTAAAGTGGTGAAAGCATCAGGTATTCATGAAAATGTCATCAAACTTGTAAGAATTGTGTCCTGAGACACTTTGTTGAAAACCCAGAAAAAGGTTTTGTTTATGAAAATCCACTTTTGGTCTCTCATGGGCTGGAAATCAGTTTAAGAGCATAAAAACAAGAACTTGCTGCTTTGAGGCAGTAAAGTGGTGAAAGCATCAGGTATTCATGCAAATGTCATCAAACTTGTAAGAATTGTGTCCTGAGACACTTTTAGTTGAAAACCCCGAAAAAAGGTTTTGTTTATGAAAATCCACTTTTGGTCTCTGCATGGCTGGAAATCAGTTTAAGAGCATAAAACAAGATGTTGCTGCTTTGAGGCAGTAAAGTGGTGAAAGCATCAGGTATTCATGAAAATGTCATCAAACTTGTAAGAATTGTGTCCTGAGACACTTTCCTAGTTGAAAACCCAGAAAAAAGGTTTTGTTTATGAAAATCCACTTTTGTCTCTCTATGGCTGGAAATCAGTTTAAAGAGCATAAAAAACAAGATGTTGCTGCTTTGAGGCAGTAAAGTGGTGAAAGCATCAGGTATTCATAAAAATGTCATCAAACTTGTAAGAATTGTGTCCTGAGACACTTTCTTTGGTTGAAAACCCAGAAAAAGGTTTTGTTTAGGAAAAAATCCACTTTGGTCTCTCTATGGCTGGAAATCAGTTTAAGAGCATAAAAACAAGATGTTGCTGCTGTGAGGCAGTAAAGTGGTGAAAGCATCAGGTATTCATGAAAATGTCATCAAACTTGTAAGAATTGTGTCCTGAGACACTTTCCTAGTTGAAAACCCAGAAAAAGGTTTTGTTTATGAAAATCCACTTTTGGTCTCTCTGTGGCTGGAAATCAGTTTAAGAGCATAAAACAAGATGTTGCTGCTTTGAGGCAGTAAAGTGGTGAAAGCATCAGGTATTCATGAAAATGTCATCAAACTTGTAAGAATTGTGTCCTGAGACACTTTCTTTGGTTGAAAACCCAGAAAAAAGGTTTTGTTTAGAAAATCCACTTTG
>JAYMGU010000029.1:697966-740966 GCA_036178185.1 Liparis tanakae
AAAACAAAGATGTTGCTGCTTTGAGGCAGTAAAGTGGTGAAAGCATCAGGTATTCATGAAAATGTCATCAAACTTGTAGAAATTGTGTCCTGAGACACTTTCCTAGTTGAAAACCAGAAAAAAGGGTTTGTTTAGGAATATCCACATTTGCTCTCTCTCCGAGCTCGAAATTAGTTTAAGTGCATAAAAACAAGATGTTGCTCCTTTGAGCCACTAAAGTGGTGAAAGCTACACGTATTCATGAAAATGTCATCAAACTTGTAGAATTGTGTCCTGAGACACTTTCTTTGGTTTAAAACCCCCAAAACTGGTTTTGTTTAGGAAAATCCACTTTTGGTCTCTCTGCGGGCTGGAAATCAGTTTAAGAGCATAAAAAGAGATGTTGCTGCTTTGAGGCAGTAAAGTGGTGAAAGCATCAGGTAATCATGAAAATGTCATCAAACTTGAAAGAATTGTGTCCTGAGACACTTTCCTAGTTGAAAACCAGAAAATAAGGTTCTGTTTATGATTATCCACTTTTGGTCTCTCTGCGGGCTGGAACTCAGTTTAAGAGCATAAAAACAAGATGTTGCTGCTTTGAGGCAGTAAAGTGGTGAAAAGCATCAGGTATTCATGAAAATATCATCAAACTTGTAAGAATGTGTCCTGAGACACTTTCCCTAGTTGAAAACTCAGAAAAAAGGGTTTTGTTTAGTAAAATCCACCTTTGGTCTCTCTGCGGGCTGGAAATCAGTTTAAGAGCATAAAAACAAGATGTTTGCTGCTTTGAGGCAGTAAAGTGGTGTGAAGCATCAGGTATTCATGAAAATGTCATCAAACTTGTAAATTGTGTCCTGAGACACTTTCCCTAGTTGAAAACCCAGAAAAAAGTTTTGTTTATGAAAATCCACTTTTGGTCTCTCTGCGGGCTGGAAATCAGTTTAAGAGCATAAAAACAAGAACTTGCTTCTTTGAGGCAGTAAAGTGGTGAAAGCATCAGGTATTCATGAAAATGTCATCAAACTTGTGAAATTGTGTCCTGAGACACTTTCTTTGGTTGAAAACCCAGAAAAAAGGTTTTGTTTAGGAAAATCCACTTTTGGTCTCTCTGCGGGCTGGAAATCAGTTTAAGAGCATAAAAACAAGATGTTGCTGCTTTGAGGCAGTAAAGTGGTGAAAGCATCAGGTATTCATGAAAATGTCATCAAACTTGTAAATTGTGTCCTGAGACACTTTCCTAGTTGAAAACCAGAAAAAAGGTTTTGTTTATGAAAATCCACTTTTGGTCTCTCTGCGGGCTGGAAATCAGTTTAAGAGCATAAAAACAAGATGTTGCTGGTTTGAGGCAGTAAAGTGGTGAAAAGCATCAGGTATTCATGAAAATGTCATCAAACTTGTTAGAATTGTGTCCCGAGACACCTTCCGTTGTTGACAACCCAGAAAACTGTTTTTTTTTATTAAAATCCATTTTTGGCCTCTCTGTGGGCTCGAATTCAGTTTAAGTGCATAAAACAAGAACTTGCTGCTTTGAGGCAGTAAAGTGGTGAAAGCATCAGGTATTCATGAAAATGTCATCAAACTTGTAGAATTGTGTCCTGAGACACTTTCCCTAGTTGAAAACCGAGAAAAAAGGTTTTGTTTATGAAAATCCACTTTTGGTCTCTCTGCGGGCTGGAAATCAGTTTAAGAGCATAAAAACAAGATGTTGCTGCTTTGAGGCAGTAAAGTGGTGAAAGCATCAGGTATTCATGAAAATGTCATCAAACGTGTAAAATTGTGTCCTGAGACACTTTCTTTGGTTGAAAACCCAGAAAAAAAGGTTTTGTTTATGAAAATCCACTTTTGGTCTCTCTGCGGGCTGGAAATCAGTTTAAGAGCATAAAAACAAGAACTTGCTGCTTTGAGGCAGTAAAGTGGTGAAAGCATCAGGTATTCATGAAAATGTCATCAAACTTGTAGGAATTGTGTCCTGAGACACTTTCTTTGGTTGAAAACCCAGAAAAAAGGTTTTGTTTAGGAAAATCCACTTTTGGTCTCTCTGCGGGCTGGAAATCAGTTTAAGAGCATAAAAACAAGATGTTGCTGCTTTGAGGCAGTAAAGTGGTGAAAGCATCAGGTATTCATGAAAATGTCATCAAACTTGTAAGAATTGTGTCCTGAGACACTTTCCTAGTTGAAAACCCAGAAAAAAAGGTTTTGTTTATGAAAATCCACTTTTGGTCTCTCTGCGGGCTGGAAATCAGTTTAAGAGCATAAAAACAAGATGTTGCTGCTTTGAGGCAGTAAAGTGGTGAAAGCATCAGGTATTCATGAAAATGTCATCAAACTTGTAGAAATTGTGTCCTGAGACACTTTCCTAGTTGAAAACCGAGAAAAAAGGTTTTGTTTATGAAAATCCACTTTTGGTCTCTCTGCGGGCTGGAAATCAGTTTAAGAGCATAAAAACAAGATGTTGCTGCTTTGAGGCAGTAAAGTGGTGAAAGCATCAGGTATTCATGAAAATGTCATCAAACTTGTAAGAATTGTGTCCTGAGACACTTTCTTTGGTTGAAAACCCAAAAAAAAGGTTTTGTTTAGGAAAATCCACTTTTGGTCTCTCTGCGGGCTGGAAATCAGTTTAAGAGCATAAAAACAAGATGTTGCTGCTTTGAGGCAGTAAAGTGGTGAAAGCATCAGGTATTCATGAAAATGTCATCAAACTTGTTAGAATTGTTTCCTGAGACACTTTCTTTAGTTAAACCCAAAAAAGGTTTTGTTTAGGAAAATCCACTTTTGGTCTCTCTGCGGGCTGGAAATCAGTTTAAGAGCATAAAAACAAGATGTTGCTGCTTTGAGGCAGTAAAGTGGTGAAAGCATCAGGTATTCATGAAAATGTCATCAAACTTGTAGAAATTGTGTCCTGAGACACTTTCCTAGTTGAAAACCCCAAAAAGGGTTTGTTTAGGAAAATCCACTTTTGGTCTCTCCTCGGGCTGGAAATCATTTTAAGAGCATAAAAACAAGATGTTGCTGCTTTGAGGCAGTAAAGTGGTGAAAGCATCAGGTATTCATGAAAATGTCATCAAACTTGTAAGAATTGTGTCCTGAGACACTTTCTTTGGTTGAAAACCCCCAAAAAAGGTTTTGTTTAGGAAAATCCACTTTTGGTCTCTCTGCGGGCTGGAAATCAGTTTAAGAGCATAAAAACAAGATGTTGCTGCTTTGAGGCAGTAAAGTGGTGAAAGCATCAGGTATTCATGAAAATGTCATCAAACTTGTAAGAATTGTGTCCTGAGACACTTTCCCTAGTTGAAAACCCAGAAAAAAGGTTTTGTTTATGAAAATCCACTTTTGGTCTCTCTGCGGGCTGGAAATCAGTTTAAGAGCATAAAAACAAGATGTTGCTGCTTTGAGGCAGTAAAGTGGTGAAAGCATCAGGTATTCATGAAAATGTCATCAAACTTGTAAGAATTGTGTCCTGAGACACTTTCCCTAGTTGAAAACCAGAAAAAAGGTTTTGTTTATGAAAATCCACTTTTGGTCTCTCTGCGGGCTGGAAATCAGTTTAAGAGCATAAAAACAAGAACTTGCTTCTTTGAGGCAGTAAAGTGGTGAAAGCATCAGGTATTCATGAAAATATCATCAAACTTGTAAGAATTGTGTCCTGAGACAATTTATTTGGTTGAAAACCCAGAAAAAAGGTTTTGTTTAGGAAAATCCACCTTTGGTCTCTCTGCGGGCTGGAAATCAGTTTAAGAGCATAAAAACAAGATGTTGCTGCTGTGAGGCAGTAAAGTGGTGAAAGCATCAGGTATTCATGAAAATGTCATCAAACTTGTAAGAATTGTGTCCTGAGACACTTTCTTTGGTTGAAAACCCAGAAAAAAGGTTTTGTTTATGAAAATCCACTTTTGGTCTCTCTGCGGGCTGGAAATCAGTTTAAGAGCATAAAAACAAGATGTTGCTGCTTTGAGGCAGTAAAGTGGTGAAAGCATCAGGTATTCATGAAAATGTCATCAAACTTGTAAGAATTGTGTCCTGAGACACTTTCTTTAGTTGAAAACCAGAAAAAAGGTTTTGTTTAGGAAAATCCACTTTTGGTCTCTCTGCGGGCTGGAAATCAGTTTAAGAGCATAAAAACAAGATGTTGCTGCTTTGAGGCAGTAAAGTGGTGAAAGCATCAGGTATTCATGAAAATGTCATCAAACTTGTAAGAATGTGTCCTGAGACACTTTCCCTAGTTGAAAACCCAGAAAAAAAGGTTTTGTTTATGAAAATCCACTTTTGGTCTCTCTGCGGGCTGGAAATCAGTTTAAGAGCATAAAAACAAGATGTTGCTGCTTTGAGGCAGTAAAGTGGTGAAAGCATCAGGTATTCATGAAAATGTCATCAAACTTGTAAGAATTGTGTCCTGAGACACTTTCCCTAGTTGAAAACCCAGAAAAAAGGTTTTGTTTATGAAAATCCACTTTTGGTCTCTCTGCGGGCTGGAAATCAGTTTAAGAGCATAAAAACAAGAACTTGCTTCTTTGAGGCAGTAAAGTGGTGAAAGCATCAGGTATTCATGAAAATGTCATCAAACTTGTAAGAATTGTGTCCTGAGACACTTTCCCTAGTTGAAAACCCAGAAAAAAAGGTTTTGTTTATGAAAATCCACTTTTGGTCTCTCTGCGGGCTGGAAATCAGTTTAAGAGCATAAAAACAAGAACTTGCTGCTTTGAGGCAGTAAAGTGGTGAAAGCATCAGGTATTCATGAAAATGTCATCAAACTTGTAAGAATTGTGTCCTGAGACACTTTCCCTAGTTGAAAACCCAGAAAAAAGGTTTTGTTTATGAAAATCCACTTTTGGTCTCTCTGCGGGCTGGAAATCAGTTTAAGAGCATAAAAACAAGATGTTGCTGCTTTGAGGCAGTAAAGTGGTGAAAGCATCAGGTATTCATGAAAATGTCATCAAACTTGTAAGAATTGTTTCCTGAGACACTTTCCCTAGTTGAAAACTCAGAAAAAAAGGGTTTTGTTTAGTAAAATCCACTTTTGGTCTCTCTGCGGGCTGGAAATCAGTTTAAGAGCATAAAAAACAAGATGTTGCTGCTTTGAGGCAGTAAAGTGGTGAAAGCATCAGGTATTCATGAAAATGTCATCAAACTTGTAAGAATTGTGTCCTGAGACAATTTATTTGGTTGAAAACCAGAAAAAAGGTTTTGTTTATGAAAATCCTTTTTTGGTCTCTCTGCGGGCTGGAAATCAGTTTAAGAGCATAAAAACAAGAACTTGCTTCTTTGAGGCAGTAAAGTGGTGAAAGCATCAGGTATTCATGAAAATATGATCAAACTGTAGAATTGTGTCCTGAGACACTTTCTTTGGTTGAAAACCCAGAAAAAAAGGTTTTGTTTAGGAAAATCCACTTTTGGTCTCTCTGCGGGCTGGAAATCAGTTTAAGAGCATAAAAACAAGATGTTGCTGCTTTGAGGCAGTAAAGTGGTGAAAGCATCAGGTATTCATGAAAATGTCATCAAACTTGTAAATTGTGTCCTGAGACACTTTCCCTAGTTGAAAACCAGAAAAAAAGGTTTTGTTTATGAAAATCCACTTTTGGTCTCTCTGCGGGCTGGAAATCAGTTTAAGAGCATAAAAACAAGATGTTGCTGCTTTGAGGCAGTAAAGTTGTGAAAGCATCAGGTATTCATGAAAATGTCATCAAACTTGTAAAAATTGTGTCCTGAGACACTTTCTTTGGTTGAAAACCCAGAAAAAAGGTTTTGTTTAGGAAAATCCACTTTTGGTCTCTCTGCGGGCTGGAAATCAGTTTAAGAGCATAAAAACAAGAACTTGCTGCTTTGAGGCAGTAAAGTGGTGAAAGCATCAGGTATTCATGAAAATGTCATCAAACTTGTAAGAATTGTGTCCTGAGACACTTTCTTTGGTTGAAAACCCCCAAAAAAGGTTTTGTTTAGGAAAATCCACTTTTGGTCTCTCTGCGGGCTGGAAATCAGTTTAAGAGCATAAAAACAAGAACTTGCTGCTTTGAGGCAGTAAAGTGGTGAAAGCATCAGGTATTCATGAAAATGTCATCAAACTTGTAAGAATTGTGTCCTGAGACAATTTATTTGGTTGAAAACCCAGAAAAAAGGTTTTGTTTAGGAAAATCCACTTTTGGTCTCTCTGCGGGCTGGAAATCAGTTTAAGAGCATAAAAACAAGATGTTGCTGCTTTGAGGCAGTAAAGTGGTGAAAGCATCAGGTATTCATGAAAATGTCATCAAACTTGTAGAGAATTGTGTCCTGAGACACTTTCCTAGTTGAAAACCAGAAAAAAAGGTTTTGTTTATGAAAATCCACTTTTGGTCTCTCTGCGGGCTGGAAATCAGTTTAAGAGCATAAAAACAAGAACTTGCTGCTTTGAGGCAGTAAAGTTATGAAAGCATCAGGCATTCATGAAAATGTCATCAAACTTGTAAAATTGTGTCCTGAGACACTTTCTTTGGTTGAAAACCCAGAAAAAAAGGTTTTGTTTAGGAAAATCCACTTTTGGTCTCTCTGCGGGCTGGAAATCAGTTTAAGAGCATAAAAACAAGATGTTGCTGCTTTGAGGCAGTAAAGTGGTGAAAGCATCAGGTATTCATGAAAATGTCATCAAACTTGTAGGAATTGTGTCCTGAGACACTTTCCCTAGTTGAAAACCCAGAAAAAAAGGTTTAGTTTAAGAAAATTCCACTTTTGGTCTCTCTGCGGGCTGGAAATCAGTTTAAGAGCATAAAAACAAGAACTTGCTTCTTTGAGGCAGTAAAGTGGTGAAAGCATCAGGTATTCATGAAAATGTCATCAAACTTGTAAGAATTGTGTCCTGAGACAATTTATTTGGTTGAAAACCCAAGAAAAAAGGTTTTGTTTAGGAAAATCCACCTTTGGTCTCTCTGCGGGCTGGAAATCAGTTTAAGAGCATAAAAACAAGATGTTGCTGCTTTGAGGCAGTAAAGTGGTGAAAGCATCAGGTATTCATGAAAATGTCATCAAACTTGTAAGAATTGTGTCCTGAGACACTTTCTTTGGTTGAAAACCCAGAAAAAAGGTTTTGTTTAGGAAAATCCACTTTTGGTCTCTCTGCGGGCTGGAAATCAGTTTAAGAGCATAAAAACAAGAACTTGCTTCTTTGAGGCAGTAAAGTGGTGAAAGCATCAGGTATTCATGAAAATATCATCAAACTTGTAAGAATTGTGTCCTGAGACACTTTCTTTGGTTGAAAACCCAGAAAAAAGGTTTTGTTTAGGAAAATCCACTTTTGGTCTCTCTGCGGGCTGGAAATCAGTTTAAGAGCATAAAAACAAGATGTTGCTGCTTTGAGGCAGTAAAATTGAAAGCGCATCAGGTATTCATGAAAATGTCATCAAACTTGTAGAATTGTGTCCTGAGACACTTTCCCTAGTTGAAAACCAGAAAAAAAGGTTTTGTTTATGGACATCCACTTTTGGTCTCTCTGCGGGCTGGAAATCAGTTTAAGAGCATAAAAACAAGAACTTGCTGCTTTGAGGCAGTAAAGTGGTGAAAGCATCAGGTATTCATGAAAATGTCATCAAACTTGTAAAATTGTGTCCTGAGACACTTTCCTAGTTGAAAACCCAAAAAAAAGGTTTTGTTTATGAAAATCCACCTTTGGTCTCTCTGCGGGCTGGAAAACAGTTTAAGAGCATAAAACAAGATGTTGCTGCTTTGAGGCAGTAAAGTGGTGAAAGCATCAGGTATTCATGAAAATGTCATCAAACTTGTAAAATTGTGTCCTGAGACACTTTCCCTAGTTGAAAACACAGAAAAAAAGGTTTTGTTTATGAAAATCCACTTTTGGTCTCTTTGCGGGCTGGAAATCAGTTTAAGAGCATTAAAACAAGAACTTGCTGCTTTGAGGCAGTAAAGTGATGAAAGCATCAGGTATTCATGAAAATGTCATCAAACTTGTAAGAATTGTGTCCTGAGACACTTTCTTTGGTTGAAAACCCAGAAAAAAGGTTTTGTTTAGGAAAATCCACTTTTGGTCTCTCTGCGGGCTGGAAATCAGTTTAAGAGCATAAAACAAAGATGTTGCTGCTTTGAGGCAGTAAAGTGGTGAAAGCATCAGGTATTCATGAAAATGTCATCAAACTTGTAGAATTGTGTCCTGAGACACTTTCCCTAGTTGAAAACCCAGAAAAAAGGTTTTGTTTATGAAAATCCACTTTTGGTCTCTCTGCGGGCTGGAAATCAGTTTAAGAGCATAAAAACAAGATGTTGCTGCTTTGAGGCAGTAAAGTGGTGAAAGCATCAGGTATTCATGAAAATGTCATCAAACTTGTAAGAATTGTGTCCTGAGACACTTTCGCTAGTTGGAGAGCCAGAAAAAAAGGTTTTGTTTATGAAAATCCACTTTTGGTCTCTCTGCGGGCTGGAAATCAGTTTAAGAGCATAAAAACAAGATGTTGCTGCTTTGAGGCAGTAAAGTGGTGAAAGCATCAGGTATTCATGAAAATGTCATCAAACTTGTAAGAATTGTGTCCTGAGACACTTTCTTTGGTTGAAAAGGTTTTGTTTAGGAAAATCCACTTTTGGTCTCTCTGCGGGCTGGAAATCAGTTTAAGAGCATAAAAACAAGATGTTGCTGCTTTGAGGCAGTAAAGTGGTGAAAGCATCAGGTATTCATGAAAATGTCATCAAACTTGTAAGAATTGTGTCCTGAGACACTTTCTTTTGTTGAAACCCCCAAAAAAGGTTTTGTTTAGGAAAATCCACTTTTGGTCTCTCTGCGGGCTGGAAATCAGTTTAAGAGCATAAAAACAAGATGTTGCTGCTTTGAGGCAGTAAAGTGGTGAAAGCATCAGGTATTCATGAAAATGTCATCAAACTTGTAAGAATTGTGTCCTGAGACACTTTCTTTGGTTGAAAACCAGAAAAAGGTTTTGTTTAGGAAAAATCCACTTTTGGTCTCTCTGCGGGCTGGAAATCAGTTTAAGAGCATAAAAACAAGATGTTGCTGCTTTGAGGCAGTAAAGTGGTGAAAGCATCAGGTATTCATGAAAATGTCATCAAACTTGTAGAATTGTGTCCTGAGACACTTTCTTTGGTTGAAACCCAGAAAAAAGGTTTTGTTTAGGAAAATCCACTTTTGGTCTCTCTGCGGGCTGGAAATCAGTTTAAGAGCATAAAAACAAGATGTTGCTGCTTTGAGGCAGTAAAGTGGTGAAGCATCAGGTATTCATAAAAATGTCATCAAACTTGTAAGATTGTGTCCTGAGACACTTTCTCTTGTTGAAAACCAGAAAAAAGGTTTTGTTTATGAAAATCCACTTTTGGTCTCTCTGCGGGCTGGAAATCAGTTTAAGAGCATAAAAACAAGAACTTGCTTCTTTGAGGCAGTAAAGTGGTGAAAGCATCAGGTATTCATGAAAATGTCATCAAACTTGTAAGAATTGTGTCCTGAGACAATTTATTTGGTTGAAAACCCAGAAAAAAGGTTTTGTTTAGGAAAATCCACCTTTGGTCTCTCTGCGGGCTGGAAATCAGTTTAAGAGCATAAAAACAAGATGTTGCTTTGAGGGTAAAGTGGTGAAAGCATCAGGTATTCATGAAAATATCATCAAACTTGTAAGAATTGTGTCCTGAGACACTTTCTTTGGTTGAAAACCAGAAAAAAGGTTTTGTTTAGGAAAATCCACTTTTGGTCTCTCTGCGGGCTGGAAATCATTTTAAGAGCATAAAAACAAGATGTTGCTGCTTTGAGGCAGTAAAGTGGTGAAAGCATCAGGTATTCATGAAAATGTCATCAAACTTGTAAGAATTGTGTCCTGAGACACTTTCTTTGGTTGAAAACCCAAAAAGAAAAAAGGTTTGTTTTAGGAAAATCCACTTTAGGTCTCTCTGCGGGCTGGAAATCAGTTTAAGAGCATAAAAACAAGATGTTGCTGCTTTGAGGCAGTAAAGTGGTGAAAGCATCAGGTATTCATGAAAATGTCATCAAACTTGTAGAATTGTGTCCTGAGACACTTTCCCTAGTTGAAAACCCAGAAAAAAAGGTTTTGTTTATGAAAATCCACTTTTGGTCTCTCTGCGGGCTGGAAATCAGTTTAAGAGCATAAAAACAAGATGTTGCTGCTTTGAGGCAGTAAAGTGGTGAAAGCATCAGGTATTCATGAAAATGTCATCAAACTTGTAAGAATTGTGTCCTGAGACACTTTCCCTAGTTGAAAACCCAGAAAAAAAGGTTTTGTTTATGAAAATCCACTTTTGGTCTCTCTGCGGGCTGGAAATCAGTTTAAGAGCATAAAAACAAGAACTTGCTTCTTTGAGGCAGTAAAGTGGTGAAAGCATCAGGTATTCATGAAAATGTCATCAAACTTGTAAGAATTGTGTCCTGATACACTTTCTTTGGTTGAAAACCCAGAAAAAAAGGTTTTGTTTAGGAAAATCCACTTTTGGTCTCTCTGCGGGCTGGAAATCAGTTTAAGAGCATAAAAACAAGATGTTGCTGCTTTGAGGCAGTAAAGTGGTGAAAGCATCAGGTATTCATGAAAATGTCATCAAACTTGTAATAATTGTGTCCTGAGACACTTTCCCTAGTTGAAAACCAGAAAAAAGGTTTTGTTTATGAAAATCCACTTTTGGTCTCTCTGCGGGCTGGAAATCAGTTTAAGAGCATAAAAACAAGATGTTGCTGCTTTGAGGCAGTAAAGTGGTGAAAGCATCAGGTATTCATGAAAATGTCATCAAACTTGTAAGAATTGTGTCCTGAGACAATTTATTTGGTTGAAAACCCAGAAAAAAGGTTTTGTTTATGAAAATCCACTTTTGTTCTCTCTGCGGGCTGGAAATCAGTTTAAGAGCATAAAAACAAGAACTTGCTTCTTTGAGGCAGTAAAGTGGTGAAAGCATCAGGTATTCATGAAAATGTCATCAAACTTGTAAGAATTGTGTCCTGAGACAATTTATTTGGTTTGAAACCCAGAAAAAAAGGGTTTTGTTTAGGAAAATCCACTTTTGGTCTCTCTGCGGGCTGGAAATCAGTTTAAGAGCATAAAAACAAGATGTTGCTGCTGTGAGGCAGTAAAGTGGTGAAAGCATCAGGTATTCATGAAAATGTCATCAAACTTGTAAAAATTGTGTCCTGAGACACTTTCTTTGGTTGAAAACCCAGAAAAAAGGTTTTGTTTAGGAAAATCCACTTTTGGTCTCTCTGCGGGCTGGAAATCAGTTTAAGAGCATAAAAACAAGATGTTGCTGCTTTGAGGCAGTAAAGTGGTGAAAGCATCAGGTATTCATGAAAATGTCATCAAACTTGTAAGAATTGTGTCCTGAGACAATTTATTTGGTTGAAAACCCAGAAAAAGGTTTTGTTTAGGAAAATCCACTTTTGGTCTCTCTGCGGGCTGGAAATCAGTTTAAGAGCATAAAAACAAGATGTTGCTGCTTTGAGGCAGTAAAGTGGTGAAAGCATCAGGTATTCATGAAAATGTCATCAAACTTGTAAGAATTGTGTCCTGAGACACTTTCCCTAGTTGAAAACCCAGAAAAAAGGTTTTGTTTATGAAAATCCACTTTTGGTCTCTCTGCGGGCTGGAAATCAGTTTAAGAGCATAAAAACAAGAACTTGCTTCTTTGAGGCAGTAAAGTGGTGAAAGCATCAGGTATTCATGAAAATATCATCAAACTTGTAGAAATTGTGTCCTGAGACACTTTATTTGGTTGAAAACCAGAAAAAAGGTTTTGTTTAGGAAAATCCACCTTTGGTCTCTCTGCGGGCTGGAAATCAGTTTAAGAGCATAAAAACAAGATGTTGCTGCTGTGAGGCAGTAAAGTGGTGAAAGCATCAGGTATTCATGAAAATGTCATCAAACTTGTAAGAATTGTGTCCTGAGACACTTTCCCTAGTTGAAAACCCAGAAAAAAAGGTTTTGTTTATGAAAATCCACTTTTAATCTCTCTGCGGGCTGGAAAACAGTTTAAGAGCATAAAAACAAGTACTTGCTGCTTTGAGGCAGTAAAGTGATGGAAGCATCAGGCATTCATGAAAATGTCATCAAACTTGTAAGAATTGTGTCCTGAGACGCTTTCCTAGTTGTTGAAAACCCAGAAAAAAAGGTTTTGTTTATGAAAATCCACTTTTGGTCTCTCTGCGGGCTGGAAATCAGTTTAAGAGCATAAAAACAAGATGTTGCTGCTTTGAGGCAGTAAAGTGGTGAAAGCATCAGGTATTCATGAAAATGTCATCAAACTTGTAAGAATTGTGTCCTGAGACACTTTCCCTAGTTGAAAACCCAGAAAAAAGGTTTTGTTTATGAAAATCCACTTTTGGTCTCTCTGCGGGCTGGAAATCAGTTTAAGAGCATAAAAACAAGATGTTGCTGCTTTGAGGCAGTAAAGTGGTGAAAGCATCAGGTATTCATGAAAATGTCATCAAACTTGTAAGAATTGTGTCCTGAGACAATTTATTTGGTTGAAAACCCAGAAAAAAGGTTTTGTTTATGAAAATCCACTTTTGGTCTCTCTGCGGGCTGGAAATCAGTTTAAGAGCATAAAAACAAGAACTTGCTGCTTTGAGGCAGTAAAGTGGTGAAAGCATCAGGTATTCATGAAAATGTCATCAAACTTGTAAGAATTGTGTCCTGAGACACTTTATTTGGTTTGAAAACCAGAAAAAAGGTTTTGTTTAGGAAAATCCACTTTTGGTCTCTCTGCGGGCTGGAAATCAGTTTAAGAGCATAAAAACAAGAACTTGCTGCTTTGAGGCAGTAAAGTGGTGAAAGCATCAGGTATTCATGAAAATGTCATCAAACTTGTAAGAATTGTGTCCTGAGACACTTTCTTTGGTTGAAAACCCAGAAAAAAGGTTTTGTTTAGGAAAATCCACTTTTGGTCTCTCTGCGGGCTGGAAATCAGTTTAAGAGCATAAAAAACAAGATGTTGCTGCTTTGAGGCAGTAAAGTGGTGAAAGCATCAGGTATTCATGAAAATGTCATCAAACTTGTAAGAATTGTGTCCTGAGACACTTTCCCTAGTTGAAAACCCAGAAAAAAGGTTTTGTTTATGAAAATCCACTTTTGGTCTCTCTGCGGGCTGGAAATCAGTTTAAGAGCATAAAAACAAGATGTTGCTGCTTTGAGGCAGTAAAGTGGTGAAAGCATCAGGTATTCATGAAAATGTCATCAAACTTGTAAGAATTGTGTCCTGAGACACTTTCTTTGGTTGAAAACCAGAAAAAAAAGGTTTTGTTTAGGAAAATCCACTTTTGGTCTCTCTGCGGGCTGGAAATCAGTTTAAGAGCATAAAAACAAGAACTTGCTGCTTTGAGGCAGTAAAGTGGTGAAAGCATCAGGTATTCATGAAAATGTCATCAAACTTGTAAGAATTGTGTCCTGAGACACTTTCTTTGGTTGAAAACCCAGAAAAAGGTTTTGTTTAGGAAAATCCACTTTTGGTCTCTCTGCGGGCTGGAAATCAGTTTAAGAGCATAAAAACAAGGACTTGCTGCTTTGAGGCAGTAAAGTGGTGAAAGCATCAGGCATTCATGAAAATGTCATCAAACTTGTAGAATTGTGTCCTGAGACAATTTATTTGGTTGAAAACCCAGAAAAAAGGTTTTGTTTAGGAAAATCCACATTTGGTCTCTCTGCGGGCTGGAAATCAGTTTAAGAGCATAAAAACAAGATGTTGCTGCTTTGAGGCAGTAAAGTGGTGAAAGCATCAGGTATTCATGAAAATGTCATCAAACTTGTAAGAATTGTGTCCTGAGACACTTTCCCTAGTTGAAAACTCAGAAAAAAAGGTTTTGTTTATGAAAATCCACTTTTGGTCTCTCTGCGGGCTGGAAATCAGTTTAAGAGCATAAAAACAAGAACTTGCTTCTTTGAGGCAGTAAAGTGGTGAAAGCATCAGGTATTCATGAAAATGTCATCAAACTTGTAAGAATTGTGTCCTGAGACAATTTATTTGGTTGAAAACCCAGAAAAAAGGTTTTGTTTAGGAAAATCCACCTTTGGTCTCTCTGCGGGCTGGAAATCAGTTTAAGAGCATAAAAACAAGATGTTGCTGCTTTGAGGCAGTAAAGTGGTGAAAGCATCAGGTATTCATGAAAATGTCATCAAACTTGTAAGAATTGTGTCCTGAGACACTTTCCCTAGTTGAAAACCAGAAAAAAAGGTTTTGTTTATGAAAATCCACTTTTGGTCTCTCTGCGGGCTGGAAATCAGTTTAAGAGCATAAAAACAAGAACTTGCTTCTTTGAGGCAGTAAAGTGGTGAAAGCATCAGGTATTCATGAAAATGTCATCAAACTTGTAAGAATTGTGTCGTGAGACAATTTATTTGGTTGAAAACCAGAAAAAAGGTTTTGTTTAGGAAAATCCACTTTTGGTCTCTCTGCGGGCTGGAAATCAGTTTAAGAGCATAAAAACAAGATGTTGCTGCTTTGAGGCAGTAAAGTGGTGAAAGCATCAGGTATTCATGAAAATGTCATCAAACTTGTAAGAATTGTGTCCTGAGACACTTTCTTTGGTTGAAAACCAGAAAAAGGTTTTGTTTAGGAAAATCCACTTTTGGTCTCTCTCTGCGGGCTGGAAATCAGTTTAAGAGCATAAAAACAAGAACTTGCTTCTTTGAGGCAGTAAAGTGGTGAAAGCATCAGGTATTCATGAAAATGTCATCAAACTTGTAAGAATTGTGTCCTGAGACAATTTATTTGGTTGAAAACCCAGAAAAAAGGTATTGTTTAGGAAAATCCCCTTTTGGTCTCTCTGCGGGCTGGAAATCAGTTTAAGAGCATAAAAACAAGATGTTGCTGCTTTGAGGCAGTAAAGTGGTGAAAGCATCAGGTATTCATGAAAATGTCATCAAACTTGTAAGAATTGTGTCCTGAGACACTTTCTTTAGTTGAAAACCCAGAAAAAGGTTTTGTTTATGAAAATCCACTTTTGGTCTCTCTGCGGGCTGGAAATCAGTTTAAGAGCATAAAAACAAGATGTTTGCTGCTTTGAGGCAGTAAAGTGGTGAAAGCATCAGGTATTCATGAAAATGTCATCAAACTTGTAAGAATTGTGACCTGAGACACGTAGCCTAGTTGAAAACCCAGAAAAAAGGGTTTTGTTTAGGAAAATCCACTTTTGGTCTCTCTGCGGGCTGGAAATCAGTTTAAGAGCATAAAAACAAGATGTTGCTGCTTTGAGGCAGTAAAGTGGTGAAAGCATCAGGTATTCATGAAAATGTCATCAAACTTGTAAGAATTGTGTCCTGAGACACTTTCTTTGGTTGAAAACCCAGAAAAAAAGGTTTTGTTTAGGAAAATCCACTTTTGGTCTCTCTGCGGGCTGGAAATCAGTTTAAGAGCATAAAAACAAGATGTTGCTGCTTTGAGGCAGTAAAGTGGTGAAAGCATCAGGTATTCATGAAAATGTCATCAAACTTGTAAGAATTGTGTCCTGAGACACTTTCCCTAGTTGAAAACCCAGAAAAAAAGGTTTTGTTTATGAAAATCCACTTTTGGTCTCTCTGCGGGCTGGAAATCAGTTTAAGAGCATAAAAACAAGAACTTGCTGCTTTGAGGCAGTAAAGTGATGAAAGCATCAGGTATTCATGAAAATGTCATCAAACTTGTAAATTGTGTCCTGAGACACTTTCTTTGGTTGAAAACCCCCAAAAAAGGTTTTGTTTAGGAAAATCCACCTTACTTTTGGTCTCTCTGCGGGCTGGAAATCAGTTTAAGAGCATAAAAACAAGAACTTGCTGCTTTGAGGCAGTAAAGTGGTGAAAGCATCAGGTATTCATGAAAATGTCATCAAACTTGTAAGAATTGTGTCCTGAGACACTTTCCCTAGTTGAAAACCCCAAAAAAAAGGTTTTGTTTATGAAAATCCACTTTTGGTCTCTCTGCGGGCTGGAAATCAGTTTAAGAGCATAAAAACAAGAACTTGCTGCTTTGAGGCAGTAAAGTGATGAAAGCATCAGGTTTTCATGAAAATGTCATCAAACTTGTAGAATTGTGTCCTGAGACACTTTATTTGGTTGAAAACCCAGAAAAAAAGGTTTGTTTAGGAAAATCCACCTTTTGGTCTCTCTCTGCGGGCTGGAAATCAGTTTAAGAGCATAAAACAAGATGTTGCTGCTTTGAGGCAGTAAAGTGGTGAAAGCATCAGGTATTCATGAAAATGTCATCAAACTTGTAGAATTGTGTCCTGAGACACTTTCCCTAGTTGAAAACCCAGAAAAAAGGTTTTGTTTATGAAAATCCACTTTTGGTCTCTCTGCGGGCTGGAAATCAGTTTAAGAGCATAAAAACAAGATGTTGCTGCTTTGAGGCAGTAAAGTGGTGAAAGCATCAGGTATTCATGAAAATGTCATCAAACTTGTAAGAATTGTGTCCTGAGACACTTTCTTTGGTTGAAAACCCCCAAAAAAGGTTTTGTTTATGAAAATCCACTTTTGGTCTCTCTGCGGGCTGGAAATCAGTTTAAGAGCATAAAAACAAGAACTTGCTTCTTTGAGGCAGTAAAGTGGTGAAAGCATCAGGTATTCATGAAAATGTCATCAAACTTGTAAGAATTGTGTCCTGAGACACTTTCCCTAGTTGAAAACCCAGAAAAAAGGTTTTGTTTATGAAAATCCAATTTTGGTCTCTCTCTGCGGGCTGGAAATCAGTTTAAGAGCATAAAAACAAGAACTTGCTTCTTTGAGGCAGTAAAGTGGTGAAAGCATCAGGTATTCATGAAAATATCATCAAACTTGTAAGAATTGTGTCCTGAGACAATTTATTTGGTTGAAAACCCAGAAAAAAGGTTTTGTTTAGGAAAATCCACCTTTGGTCTCTCTGCGGGCTGGAAATCAGTTTAAGAGCATAAAAACAAGATGTTGCTGCTGTGAGGCAGTAAAGTGGTGAAAGCATCAGGTATTCATGAAAATGTCATCAAACTTGTAAGAATTGTGTCCTGAGACACTTTCCCTAGTTGAAAACCCAGAAAAAAAGGTTTTGTTTATGAAAATCCACTTTTAATCTCTCTGCGGGCTGGAAAACAGTTTAAGAGCATAAAAACAAGAACTTGCTGCTTTGAGGCAGTAAAGTGATGGAAGCATCAGGCATTCATGAAAATGTCATCAAACTTGTAAGAATTGTGTCCTGAGACACTTTCTTTGGTTGAAAACCAGAAAAAAGGTTTTGTTTATGAAAATCCACTTTTGGTCTCTCTGCGGGCTGGAAATCAGTTTAAGAGCATAAAAACAAGATGTTGCTGCTTTGAGGCAGTAAAGTGGTGAAAGCATCAGGTATTCATGAAAATGTCATCAAACTTGTAAGAATTGTGTCCTGAGACACTTTCCCTAGTTGAAAACCCAGAAAAAAGGTTTTGTTTATGAAAATCCACTTTTGGTCTCTCTGCGGGCTGGAAATCAGTTTAAGAGCATAAAAACAAGATGTTGCTGCTTTGAGGCAGTAAAGTGGTGAAAGCATCAGGTATTCATGAAAATGTCATCAAACTTGTAGAATTGTGTCCTGAGACACTTTCTTTGGTTGAAAACCCAAGAAAAAAGGGTTTTGTTTAGGAAAATCCACTTTTGGTCTCTCTGCGGGCTGGAAATCAGTTTAAGAGCATAAAAACAAGAACTTGCTTCTTTGAGGCAGTAAAGTGGTGAAAGCATCAGGTATTCATGAAAATGTCATCAAACTTGTAAGAATTGTGTCCTGAGACACTTTCTTTGGTTGAAAACCCAGAAAAAAAGGATTTGTTTATGAAAATCCACTTTTGGTCTCTCTGCGGGCTGGAAATCAGTTTAAGAGCATAAAAACAAGATGTTGCTGCTTTGAGGCAGTAAAGTGGTGAAAGCATCAGGTATTCATGAAAATGTCATCAAACTTGTAAGAATTGTGTCCTGAGACACTTTCTTTGGTTGAAAACCCCCAAAAAAGGTTTTGTTTAGGAAAATCCACTTTTGGTCTCTCTGCGGGCTGGAAATCAGTTTAAGAGCATAAAAACAAGATGTTGCTGCTTTGAGGCAGTAAAGTGGTGAAAGCATCAGGTATTCATGAAAATGTCATCAAACTTGTAAGAATTGTGTCCTGAGACACTTTCTTTGGTTGAAAACCCCCAAAAAAGGTTTTGTTTAGGAAAATCCACTTTTGGTCTCTCTGCGGGCTGGAAATCAGTTTAAGAGCATAAAAACAAGAACTTGCTTCTTTGAGGCAGTAAAGTGGTGAAAGCATCAGGTATTCATGAAAATATCATCAAACTTGTAAGAATTGTGTCCTGAGACACTTTCTTTGGTTGAAAACCCCCAAAAAAGGTTTTGTTTAGGAAAATCCACTTTTGGTCTCTCTGCGGGCTGGAAATCAGTTTAAGAGCATAAAAACAAGAACTTGCTGCTTTGAGGCAGTAAAGTGGTGAAAGCATCAGGTATTCATGAAAATGTCATCAAACTTGTAAGAATTGTGTCCTGAGACACTTTCTTTGGTTGAACACCCAGAAAAAAAGGTTTTGTTTAGGAAAATCCACTTTTGGTCTCTCTGCGGGCTGGAAATCAGTTTAAGAGCATAAAAACAAGATGTTGCTGCTTTGAGGCAGTAAAGTGGTGAAAGCATCAGGTATTCATGAAAATGTCATCAAACTTGTAGAATTGTGTCCTGAGACACTTTCCTAGTTGAAAACCCAGAAAAAAAGGTTTTGTTTATGAAAATCCACTTTTGTTCTCTCTGCGGGCTGGAAATCAGTTTAAGAGCATAAAAACAAGAACTTGATGGTTTTGAGGCAGTAAAGTGGTGGAAGCATCAGGTATTCATGAGAATGTCATCAAAGTTGTAAAATTGTGTCCTGAGACACTTTCCCTAGTTGAAAACTCAGAAAAAGGTTTTGTTTAGGAAAATCCACTTTTGGTCTCTCTCTGCGGGCTGGAAATCAGTTTAAGAGCATAAAAACAAGAACTTGCTTCTTTGAGGCAGTAAAGTGGTGAAAGCATCAGGTATTCATGAAAATATCATCAAACTTGTAAGAATTGTGTCCTGAGACAATTTATTTGGTTGAAAACCCAGAAAAAAAGGTTTTGTTTAGGAAAATCCACCTTTGGTCTCTCTGCGGGCTGGAAATCAGTTTAAGAGCATAAAAACAAGATGTTGCTGCTTTGAGGCAGTAAAGTGGTGAAAGCATCAGGTATTCATGAAAATGTCATCAAACTTGTAAGAATTGTGTCCTGAGACACTTTCCCTAGTTGAAAACCCAGAAAAAAGGTTTTGTTTATGAAAATCCACTTTTGGTCTCTCTGCGGGCTGGAAATCAGTTTAAGAGCATAAAAACAAGAACTTGCTGCTTTGAGGCAGTAAAGTGGTGAAAGCATCAGGTATTCATGAAAATGTCATCAAACTTGTAAGAATTGTGTCCTGAGACACTTTCTTTGGTTGAAAACCCCCAAAAAAGGTTTTGTTTAGGAAAATCCACTTTTGGTCTCTCTGCGGGCTGGAAATCAGTTTAAGAGCATAAAAACAAGAACTTGCTGCTTTGAGGCAGTAAAGTGGTGAAAGCATCAGGTATTCATGAAAATGTCATCAAACTTGTAAGAATTGTGTCCTGAGACACTTTCTTTGGTTGAAAACCCAGAAAAAAGGTTTTGTTTAGGAAAATCCACTTTTGGTCTCTCTGCGGGCTGGAAATCAGTTTAAGAGCATAAAAACAAGAACTTGCTGCTTTGAGGCAGTAAAGTGGTGAAAGCATCAGGTATTCATGAAAATGTCATCAAACTTGTAAGAATTGTGTCCTGAGACACTTTCCCTAGTGAAACCAGAAAAAAGGTTTTGTTTATGAAAATCCAATTTTGGTCTCTCTGCGGGCTGGAAATCAGTTTAAGAGCATAAAAACAAGAACTTGCTTCTTTGAGGCAGTAAAGTGGTGAAAGCATCAGGTATTCATGAAAATGTCATCAAACTTGTAAGAATTGTGTCCTGAGACAATTTATTTGGTTGAAAACCCAGAAAAAAGGTTTTGTTTAGGAAAATCCACCTTTGGTCTCTCTGCGGGCTGGAAATCAGTTTAAGAGCATAAAAACAAGATGTTGCTGCTGTGAGGCAGTAAAGTGGTGAAAGCATCAGGTATTCATGAAAATGTCATCAAACTTGTAAATTGTGTCCTGAGACACTTTCCCTAGTTGAAAACCCAGAAAAAAAGGTTTTGTTTATGAAAATCCACTTTTAATCTCTCTGCGGGCTGGAAAACAGTTTAAGAGCATAAAAACAAGATGTTGCTGCTTTGAGGCAGTAAAGTGGTGAAAGCATCAGGTATTCATGAAAATGTCATCAAACTTGTAAGAATTGTGTCCTGAGACACTTTCCCTAGTTGAAAACCCAGAAAAAAGGTTTTGTTTATGAAAATCCACTTTTGTTCTCTCTGGAAGGGGAAAAATCAGTTTAAGAGCATAAAAACAAGAACTTGCTTCTTTGAGGCAGTAAAGTGGTGAAAGCATCAGGTATTCATGAAAATATCATCAAACTTGTAAGAATTGTGTCCTGAGACACTTTCTTTGGTTGAAAACCCCCAAAAAAGGTTTTGTTTAGGAAAATCCACTTTTGGTCTCTCTGCGGGCTGGAAATCAGTTTAAGAGCATAAAAACAAGAACTTGCTGCTTTGAGGCAGTAAAGTGGTGAAAGCATCAGGTATTCATGAAAATGTCATCAAACTTGTAAGAATGTGTCCTGAGACACTTTCCCTAGTTGAAAACCCAGAAAAAAGGTTTTGTTTATGAAAATCCACTTTTGGTCTCTCTGCGGGCTGGAAATCAGTTTAAGAGCATAAAAACAAGATGTTGCTGCTTTGAGGCAGTAAAGTGGTGAAAGCATCAGGTATTCATGAAAATGTCATCAAACTTGTAAGAATTGTGTCCTGAGACACTTTCTTTAGTTGAAAACCAGAAAAAAGGTTTTGTTTAGGAAAATCCACTTTTGGTCTCTCTGCGGGCTGGAAATCAGTTTAAGAGCATAAAAACAAGATGTTGCTGCTTTGAGGCAGTAAAGTGGTGAAAGCATCAGGTATTCATGAAAATGTCATCAAACTTGTAAGAATTGTGTCCTGAGACACTTTCTTTGGTTGAAAACCCAAAAAAAAAGGTTTTGTTTATGAAAATCCACTTTTGGTCTCTCTGCGGGCTGGAAATCAGTTTAAGAGCATAAAAACAAGAACTTGCTGCTTTGAGGCAGTAAAGTGGTGAAAGCATCAGGTATTCATGAAAATGTCATCAAACTTGTAAATTGTGTCCTGAGACACTTTCTTTGGTTGAAAACCCCCAAAAAAGGTTTTGTTTAGGAAAATCCACTTTTGGTCTCTCTGCGGGCTGGAAATCAGTTTAAGAGCATAAAAACAAGAACTTGCTGCTTTGAGGCAGTAAAGTGGTGAAAGCATCAGGTATTCATGAAAATGTCATCAAACTTGTAAGAATTGTGTCCTGAGACACTTTCCTAGTTGAAAACCCAGAAAAAAAGGTTTTGTTTATGAAAATCCACTTTTGGTCTCTCTGCGGGCTGGAAATCAGTTTAAGAGCATAAAAACAAGATGTTGCTGCTTTGAGGCAGTAAAGTGGTGAAAGCATCAGGTATTCATGAAAATGTCATCAAACTTGTAAGAATTGTGTCCTGAGACACTTTCCCTAGTTGAAAACCCAGAAAAAAAGGTTTTGTTTATGAAAATCCACTTTTGGTCTCTCTGCGGGCTGGAAATCAGTTTAAGAGCATAAAAACAAGAACTTGCTTCTTTGAGGCAGTAAAGTGGTGAAAGCATCAGGTATTCATGAAAATGTCATCAAACTTGTAAGAATTGTGTCCTGAGACACTTTCCCTAGTTGAAAACCCAGAAAAAAGGTTTTGTTTATGAAAATCCACTTTTGGTCTCTCTGCGGGCTGGAAATCAGTTTAAGAGCATAAAAACAAGATGTTGCTGCTTTGAGGCAGTAAAGTGGTGAAAGCATCAGGTATTCATGAAAATGTCATCAAACTTGTAAGAATTGTGTCCTGAGACACTTTACCTAGTTGAAAACCCAGAAAAAAAGGTTTTGTTTATGAAAATCCACTTTTGGTCTCTCTGCGGGCTGGAAATCAGTTTAAGAGCATAAAACAAGAACTTGCTGCTTTGAGGCAGTAAAGTGGTGAAAGCATCAGGTATTCATGAAAATGTCATCAAACTTGTAAGAATTGTGTCCTGAGACACTTTCCCTAGTTGAAAACCCAGAAAAAAAGGTTTTGTTTATGAAAATCCACTTTTGGTCTCTCTGCGGGCTGGAAATCAGTTTAAGAGCATAAAAACAAGAATGTTGCTGCTTTGAGGCAGTAAAGTGGTGAAAGCATCAGGTATTCATGAAAATGTCATCAAACTTGTAAGAATTGTGTCCTGAGACACTTTCTTTGGTTGAAAACCCAGAAAAAAAGGTTTTGTTTATGAAAATCCACTTTTGGTCTCTCTCGGGCTGGAAATCAGTTTAAGAGCATAAAAACAAGATGTTTGCTGCTTTGAGGCAGTAAAGTGGTGAAAGCATCAGGTATTCATGAAAATGTCATCAAACTTGTAAAATTGTGTCCTGAGACACTTTCCCTAGTTGAAAACCCAGAAAAAAGGTTTTGTTTATGAAAATCCACTTTTGGTCTCTCTGCGGGCTGGAAATCAGTTTAAGAGCATAAAAACAAGATGTTGCTGCTTTGAGGCAGTAAAGTGGTGAAAGCATCAGGTATTCATGAAAATGTCATCAAACTTGTAAGAATTGTGTCCTGAGACACTTTCTTTAGTTGAAAACCCAGAAAAAAAGGTTTTGTTTAGGAAAATCCACTTTTGGTCTCTCTGCGGGCTGGAAATCAGTTTAAGAGCATAAAAACAAGATGTTGCTGCTTTGAGGCAGTAAAGTGGTGAAAGCATCAGGTATTCATGAAAATGTCATCAAACTTGTAAATTGTGTCCTGAGACACTTTCCTAGTTGAAAACACAGAAAAAAGGTTTTGTTTATGAAAATCCACTTTTGGTCTCTCTGCGGGCTGGAAATCAGTTTAAGAGCATAAAAACAAGAACTTGCTGCTTTGAGGCAGTAAAGTGGTGAAAGCATCAGGTATTCATGAAAATGTCATCAAACTTGTAAGACTTGTGTCCTAAGACATCTTCCCTAGTTGAAAACCCAGAAAAAAAGGTTTTGTTTATGAAAATCCACTTTTGGTCTCTCTGCGGGCTGGAAATCAGTTTAAGAGCATAAAAACAAGATGTTGCTGCTTTGAGGCAGTAAAGTTGTGAAAGCATCAGGTATTCATGAAAATGTCATCAAACTTGTAAGAATTGTGTCCTGAGACACTTTCTTTGGTTGAAAACCCCCAAAAAAGGTTTTGTTTAGGAAAATCCACTTTTGGTCTCTCTGCGGGCTGGAAATCAGTTTAAGAGCATAAAAACAAGATGTTGCTGCTTTGAGGCAGTAAAGTGGTGAAAGCATCAGGTATTCATGAAAATGTCATCAAACTTGTAAGAATTGTGTCCTGAGACACTTTCCCTAGTTGAAAACCCAGAAAAAAGGTTTTGTTTATGAAAATCCACTTTTGGTCTCTCTGCGGGCTGGAAATCAGTTTAAGAGCATAAAAACAAGAACTTGCTTCTTTGAGGCAGTAAAGTGGTGAAAGCATCAGGTATTCATGAAAATGTCATCAAACTTGTAAGAATTGTGTCCTGAGACACTTTCCCTAGTTGAAAACCCAGAAAAAAAGGTTTTGTTTATGAAAATCCACTTTTGGTCTCTCTGCGGGCTGGAAATCAGTTTAAGAGCATAAAAACAAGATGTTGCTGCTTTGAGGCAGTAAAGTGGTGAAAGCATCAGGTATTCATGAAAATGTCATCAAACTTGTAAGAATTGTGTCCTGAGACACTTTCTTTGGTTGAAAACCCCCAAAAAAGGTTTTGTTTAGGAAAATCCACTTTTGGTCTCTCTGCGGGCTGGAAATCAGTTTAAGAGCATAAAAACAAGAACTTGCTGCTTTGAGGCAGTAAAGTGGTGAAAGCATCAGGTATTCATGAAAATGTCATCAAACTTGTAAGAATTGTGTCCTGAGACACTTTCCCTAGTTGAAAACCAGAAAAAAGGTTTTGTTTATGAAAATCCACTTTTGGTCTCTCTGCGGGCTGGAAATCAGTTTAAGAGCATAAAAACAAGATGTTGCTGCTTTGAGGCAGTAAAGTGGTGAAAGCATCAGGTATTCATGAAAATGTCATCAAACTTGTAGAATTGTGTCCTGAGACACTTTCTTTGGTTTGAAAACCCAGAAAAAGGTTTTGTTTAGGAAAATCCACTTTTGCTCTCTCTGCCGCCTTGTAATCAGTTTAAGACCTTACAAACAAGATCTTGCTGCTTTGAGGCAGTAAAGGTGGTGAAAGCATCAGGTATTCATGAAAATGTCATCAAACTTGTAAGAATTGTGTCCTGAGACACTTTCCTAGTTGAAAACCCAGAAAAAAGGTTTTGTTTATGAAAATCCACTTTTGGTCTCTCTGCGGGCTGGAAATCAGTTTAAGAGCATAAAACAAGAACTTGCTTCTTTGAGGCAGTAAAGTGGTGAAAGCATCAGGTATTCATGAAAATGTCATCAAACTTGTAAATGTGTCCTGAGACAATTTATTTGGTTGAAAACCCAGAAAAAAGGTTTTGTTTAGGAAAATCCACCTTTGGTCTCTCTGCGGGCTGGAAATCAGTTTAAGAGCATAAAAACAAGATGTTGCTGCTGTGAGGCAGTAAAGTGGTGAAAGCATCAGGTATTCATGAAAATGTCATCAAACTTGTAAGAATTGTGTCCTGAGACACTTTCCCTAGTTGAAAACCCAGAAAAAAAGGTTTTGTTTATGAAAATCCACTTTTGGTCTCTCTCTGCGGGCTGGAAATCAGTTTAAGAGCATAAAAACAAGAACTTGCTTCTTTGAGGCAGTAAAGTGGTGAAAGCATCAGGTATTCATGAAAATGTCATCAAACTTGTAAGAATTGTGTCCTGAGACACTTTCTTTGGTTGAAAACCCAGAAAAAAAGGTTTTGTTTAGGAAAATCCACTTTTGGTCTCTCTGCGGGCTGGAAATCAGTTTAAGAGCATAAAAACAAGATGTTGCTGCTTTGAGGCAGTAAAGTGGTGAAAGCATCAGGTATTCATGAAAATGTCATCAAACTTGTAAAATTGTGTCCTGAGACACTTTCCTAGTTGAAAACCCAGAAAAAGGTTTTGTTTATGAAAATCCACTTTTGGTCTCTCTGCGGGCTGGAAATCAGTTTAAGAGCATAAAACAAGATGTTGCTGCTTTGAGGCAGTAAAGTGGTGAAAGCATCAGGTATTCATGAAAATGTCATCAAACTTGTAAATTGTGTCCTGAGACACTTTCCTAGTTGAAAACCAGAAAAAAGGTTTTGTTTAGGAAAATCCACTTTTGGTCTCTCTGCGGGCTGGAAATCAGTTTAAGAGCATAAAAACAAGAACTTGCTGCTTTGAGGCAGTAAAGTGGTGAAAGCATCAGGTATTCATGAAAATGTCATCAAACTTAGAAATTGTGTCCTGAGACACTTTCCCTAGTTGAAAACCCAGAAAAAAGGTTTTGTTTATGAAAATCCACTTTTGGTCTCTCTGCGGGCTGGAAATCAGTTTAAGAGCATAAAAACAAGAACTTGCTGCTTTGAGGCAGTAAAGTGGTGAAAGCATCAGGTATTCATGAAAATGTCATCAAACTTGTAAGAATTGTGTCCTGAGACACTTTCTTTGGTTGAAAACCCAGAAAAAAAGGTTTTGTTTAGGAAAATCCACTTTTGGTCTCTCTGCGGGCTGGAAATCAGTTTAAGAGCATAAAAACAAGAACTTGCTGCTTTGAGGCAGTAAAGTGGTGAAAGCATCAGGTATTCATGAAAATATCATCAAACTTGTAAGAATTGTGTCCTGAGACACTTTCTTTGGTTGAAAACCCCCAAAAAAGGTTTTGTTTAGGAAAATCCACTTTTGGTCTCTCTGCGGGCTGGAAATCAGTTTAAGAGCATAAAAACAAGATGTTGCTGCTTTGAGGCAGTAAAGTGGTGAAAGCATCAGGTATTCATGAAAATGTCATCAAACTTGTAAGAATTGTGTCCTGAGACACTTTCCCTAGTTGAAAACCCAGAAAAAAGGTTTTGTTTATGAAAATCCACTTTTGGTCTCTCTGCGGGCTGGAAATCAGTTTAAGAGCATAAAAACAAGAACTTGCTTCTTTGAGGCAGTAAAGTGGTGAAAGCATCAGGTATTCATGAAAATGTCATCAAACTTGTAAGAATTGTGTCCTGAGACAATTTATTTGGTTGAAAACCCAGAAAAAAGGTTTTGTTTAGGAAAATCCACTTTTGGTCTCTCTGCGGGCTGGAAATCAGTTTAAGAGCATAAAAACAAGATGTTGCTGCTTTGAGGCAGTAAAGTGGTGAAAGCATCAGGTATTCATGAAAATGTCATCAAACTTGTAAGAATTGTGTCCTGAGACACTTTCCCTAGTTGAAAACCCAGAAAAAAGGTTTTGTTTATGAAAATCCACTTTTGGTCTCTCTGCGGGCTGGAAATCAGTTTAAGAGCATAAAAACAAGAACTTGCTGCTTTGAGGCAGTAAAGTGGTGAAAGCATCAGGTATTCATGAAAATGTCATCAAACTTGTAAGAATTGTGTCCTGAGACACTTTCCCTAGTTGAAAACCCAGAAAAAAGGTTTTGTTTATGAAAATCCACTTTTGGTCTCTCTGTGGGCTGGAAATCAGTTTAAGAGCATAAAAACAAGAACTTGCTGCTTTGAGGCAGTAAAGTGGTGAAAGCATCAGGTATTCATGAAAATGTCATCAAACTTGTAAGAATTGTGTCCTGAGACACTTTCTTTGGTTGAAAACCCAGAAAAAAGGTTTTGTTTAGGAAAATCCACTTTTGGTCTCTCTGCGGGCTGGAAATCAGTTTAAGAGCATAAAACAAGATGTTTGCTGCTTTGAGGCAGTAAAGTTGTGAAAGCATCAGGTATTCATGAAAATGTCATCAAACTTGTAAGAATTGTGTCCTGAGACACTTTCCCTAGTTGAAAACCCAAAAAGAAAAAAGGTTTTGTTTATGAAAATCCACTTTTGGTCTCTCTGCGGGCTGGAAATCATTTTAAGAGCATAAAAAAAAGATGTTGCTGCTTTGAGGCAGTAAAGTGGTGAAAGCATCAGGTATTCATGAAAATGTCATCAAACTTGTAGAGAATTGTGTCCTGAGACACTTTCCTAGTTGAAAACCAGAAAAAAAGGTTTGTTTATGAAAATCCCAATTTTGGTCTCTCTGCGGGCTGGAAATCAGTTTAAGAGCATAAAAACAAGAACTTGCTTCTTTGAGGCAGTAAAGTGGTGAAAGCATCAGGTATTCATGAAAATATCATCAAACTTGTAAGAATTGTGTCCTGAGACACTTTCTTTGGTTGAAAACCAGAAAAAAGGTTTTGTTTAGGAAAATCCACTTTTGGTCTCTCTGCGGGCTGGAAATCAGTTTAAGAGCATAAAAACAAGATGTTGCTGCTTTGAGGCAGTAAAGTGGTGAAAGCATCAGGTATTCATGAAAATGTCATCAAACTTGTAAGAATTGTGTCCTGAGACACTTTCCCTAGTTGAAAACCCAGAAAAAAGTTTTGTTTATGAAAATCCACTTTTGGTCTCTCTGCGGGCTGGAAATCAGTTTAAGAGCATAAAAACAAGATGTTGCTGCTTTGAGGCAGTAAAGTGGTGAAAGCATCAGGTATTCATGAAAATGTCATCAAACTTGTAAAATTGTGTCCTGAGACACTTTCTTTAGTTGAAAACCCAGAAAAAAAGGTTTTGTTTAGGAAAATCCACTTTTGGTCTCTCTGCGGCCTGGAAATCAGTTTAAGAGGATAAAAACAAGAACTTGCTGCTTTGAGGCAGTAAAGTGGTGAAAGCATCAGGTATTCATGAAAATGTCATCAAACTTGTAAGAATTGTGTCCTGAGACACTTTCTTTAGTTGAAAACCCAGAAAAAAAGGTTTTGTTTAGGAAAATCCACTTTTGGTCTCTCTGCCGGCTGGAAATCAGTTTAAGAGCATAAAAAAAAGATGTTGCTGCTTTGAGGCAGTAAAGTGGTGAAAGCATCAGGTATTCATGAAAATGTCATCAAACTTGTAGAATTGTGTCCTGAGACACTTTCTTTGTTGAAACCCCAGAAAAAAAGGTTTTGTTTATGAAAATCCACTTTTGGTCTCTCTGCGGGCTGGAAATCAGTTTAAGAGCATAAAACAAGAACTTGCTGCTTTGAGGCAGTAAAGTGGTGAAAGCATCAGGTATTCATGAAAATGTCATCAAACTTGTAGAGTGTGTCCTGAGACACTTTCTTTGGTTGAACCAGAAAAAAAAGGTTTTGTTTAGGAAAATCCACTTTTGGTCTCTCTGCGGGCTGGAAATCAGTTTAAGAGCATAAAACAAGATGTTGCTGCTTTGAGGCAGTAAAGTGGTGAAAGCATCAGGTATTCATGAAAATGTCATCAAACTTGTAAGAATTGTGTCCTGAGACACTTTCCTAGTTGAAAACCCAGAGAAAAAGGTTTTGTTTATGAAAATCCACTTTTGGTCTCTCTGCGGGCTGGAAATCAGTTTAAGAGCATATAAACAAGATGTTGCTGCTTTGAGGCAGTAAAGTGGTGAAAGCATCAGGTATTCATGAAAATGTCATCAAACTTGTAAGAATTGTGTCCTGAGACACTTTCTTTGGTTGAAAACCCAGAGAAAAAGGTTTTGTTTAGGAAAATCCACTTTTGGTCTCTCTGCGGGCTGGAAATCAGTTTAAGAGCATAAAAACAAGAACTTGCTGCTTTGAGGCAGTAAAGTGGTGAAAGCATCAGGTATTCATGAAAATGTCATCAAACTTGTAAGAATTGTGTCCTGAGACACTTTCCCTAGTTGAAAACCAGAAAAAAGGTTTTGTTTATGAAAATCCACTTTTGGTCTTTTTGGGGGCTGGAAATCAGTTTAAGAGCATAAAAACAAGACTTCGCTGCTTTGAGCCAGTAATGTGGTGAAAGCATCAGGTATTCATGAAAATGTCATCAAACTTGTAAGAATTGTGTCCTGAGACACTTTCCTAGTTGAAAAAACCCAGAAAAAGGTTTTGTTTATGAAAATCCACTTTTGGTCTCTCTGCGGGCTGGAAATCAGTTTAAGAGCATAAAAACAAGAACTTGCTGCTTTGAGGCAGTAAAGTGGTGAAAGCATCAGGTATTCATGAAAATGTCATCAAACTTGTAAGAATTGTGTCCTGAGACACTTTCTTTGGTTGAAAACCCAGAAAAAAGGTTTTGTTTAGGAAAATCCACTTTGGTCTCTCTGCGGGCTGGAAATCAGTTTAAGAGCATAAAAACAAGATGTTGCTGCTTTGAGGCAGTAAAGTGGTGAAAGCATCAGGTATTCATGAAAATGTCATCAAACTTGTAAATTGTGTCCTGAGACACTTTCCCTAGTTGAAAACCCAGAAAAAAGGTTTTGTTTATGAAAATCCACTTTTGGTCTCTCTGCGGGCTGGAAATCAGTTTAAGAGCATAAAAACAAGAACTTGCTGCTTTGAGGCAGTAAAGTGGTGAAAGCATCAGGTATTCATGAAAATGTCATCAAACTTGTAAGAATTGTGTCCTGAGACACTTTCTTTGGTTGAAAACCCCCAAAAAAGGTTTTGTTTAGGAAAATCCACTTTTGGTCTCTCTGCGGGCTGGAAATCAGTTTAAGAGCATAAAAACAAGATGTTTGCTGCTTTGAGGCAGTAAAGTGGTGAAAGCATCAGGTATTCATGAAAATGTCATCAAACTTGTAAGAATTGTGTCCTGAGACACTTTCCCTAGTTGAAAACCCAAAAAAAAGGTTTTGTTTATGAAAATCCACTTTTGGTCTCTCTGCGGGCTGGAAATCAGTTTAAGAGCATAAAAACAAGATGTTGCTGCTTTGAGGCAGTAAAGTGGTGAAAGCATCAGGTATTCATGAAAATGTCATCAAACTTGTAAAATTGTGTCCTGAGACACTTTCTTTAGTTGAAAACCCAGAAAAAAAGGTTTTGTTTAGGAAAATCCACTTTTGGTCTCTCTGCGGGCTGGAAATCAGTTTAAGAGCATAAAAACAAGAACTTGCTGCTTTGAGGCAGTAAAGTGGTGAAAGCATCAGGTATTCATGAAAATGTCATCAAACTTGTAAGAATTGTGTCCTGAGACACTTTCTTTGGTTGAAAACCCAGAAAAAAGGTTTTGTTTATGAAAATCCACTTTTGGTCTCTCTGCGGGCTGGAAATCAGTTTAAGAGCATAAAAACAAGATGTTGCTGCTTTGAGGCAGTAAAGTGGTGAAAGCATCAGGTATTCATGAAAATGTCATCAAACTTGTAAGAATTGTGTCCTGAGACACTTTCCCTAGTTGAAAACCCCAGAAAAAAGGTTTTGTTTATGAAAATCCACTTTTGGTCTCTCTGCGGGCTGGAAATCAGTTTAAGAGCATAAAAACAAGAACTTGCTGCTTTGAGGCAGTAAAGTGGTGAAAGCATCAGGTATTCATGAAAATGTCATCAAACTTGTAGAATTGTGTCCTGAGACACTTTATTTGGTTGAAACCAGAAAAAAGGTTTTGTTTAGGAAAATCCACTTTTGGTCTCTCTGCGGGCTGGAAATCAGTTTAAGAGCATAAAAACAAGATGTTGCTGCTTTGAGGCAGTAAAGTGGTGAAAGCATCAGGTATTCATGAAAATGTCATCAAACTTGTAAAATTGTGTCCTGAGACACTTTCTTTGGTTGAAAAACCCCAAAAAAAGGTTTTGTTTAGGAAAATCCATTTGGTCTCTCTGGGCTGGAAATCAGTTTAAGAGCATAAAACAAGACAGTAAAGAGATGAAGGCATCAGGTATTCAGGGAAATGTAATTAAACATGGAAGAATTGTGTCCTGAGACACTTTCTAGTTGAAAACCAGAAAAAAAAGGTTTTGTTTTGGAAAATCCACTTTTGGTCTCTCTGCGGGCTGGAAATCAGTTTAAGAGCATAAAAACAAGATGTTGCTGCTTTGAGGCAGTAAAGTGGTGAAAGCATCAGGTATTCATGAAAATGTCATCAAACTTGTAAGAATTGTGTCCTGAGACACTTTCTTTGGTTGAAAACCCAGAAAAAAGGTTTTGTTTAGGAAAATCCACTTTTGGTCTCTCTGCGGGCTGGAAATCAGTTTAAGAGCATAAAAACAAGAATGTTGCTGCTTTGAGGCAGTAAAGTGGTGAAAGCATCAGGTATTCATGAAAATGTCATCAAACTTGTAAGAATTGTGTCCTGAGACACTTTCCCTTGTTGAAAACTCAGAAAAAAAGGTTTTGTTTATGAAAATCCACTTTTGGTCTCTCTGCGGGCTGGAAATCAGTTTAAGAGCATAAAAACAAGATGTTGCTGCTTTGAGGCAGTAAAGTGGTGAAAGCATCAGGTATTCATGAAAATGTCATCAAACTTGTAAAATTGTGTCCTGACGCACTTTCCCTAGTGGGAAACCCACAAATAAAGGTTTTGTTTGGGAAAATCCACCTTTCGTCTCTCTGGGCTGGAAATCAGTTTAAGAGCATAAAAACAAGATGTTGCTGCTTTGAGGCAGTAAAGTGGGTGAAAGCATCAGGTATTCATGAAAATGTCATCAAACTTGTAGAATTGTGTCCTGAGACACTTTCCTAGTTGAAAACCAGAAAAAAAGGTTTTGTTTATGAAAATCCACTTTTGGTCTCTCTGCGGGCTGGAAATCAGTTTAAGAGCATAAAAACAAGATGTTGCTGCTTTGAGGCAGTAAAGTGGTGAAAGCATCAGGTATTCATGAAAATGTCATCAAACTTGTAAGAATTGTGTCCTGAGACACTTTCTTTGGTTGAAAACCCAGAAAAAAGGTTTTGTTTAGGAAAATCCACTTTTGGTCTCTCTGCGGGCTGGAAATCAGTTTAAGAGCATAAAAACAAGATGTTGCTGCTTTGAGGCAGTAAAGTGGTGAAAGCATCAGGTATTCATGAAAATGTCATCAAACTTGTAAATTGTGTCCTGAGACACCTTCTTTAGTTGAAAACCAGAAAAAAGGTTTTGTTTATGAAAATCCACTTTTGGTCTCTCTGCGGGCTGGAAATCAGTTTAAGAGCATAAAAACAAGAATGTTGCTGCTTTGAGGCAGTAAAGTGGTGAAAGCATCAGGTATTCATGAAAATGTCATCAAACTTGTAAGAATTGTGTCCTGAGACACTTTCTTTGGTTGAAAACCCCCAAAAAAGGTTTTGTTTATGAAAATCCACTTTTGGTCTCTCTGCGGGCTGGAAATCAGTTTAAGAGCATAAAAACAAGATGTTGCTGCTTTGAGGCAGTAAAGTGGTGAAAGCATCAGGTATTCATGAAAATGTCATCAAACTTGTAAGAATTGTGTCCTGAGACACTTTCCTAGTTGAAAACCAGAAAAAAAGGTTTTGTTTATGAAAATCCACTTTTGGTCTCTCTGCGGGCTGGAAATCAGTTTAAGAGCATAAAAACAAGACTGTTGCTGCTTTGAGGCAGTAAAGTGGTGAAAGCATCAGGTATTCATGAAAATGTCATCAAACTTGTAAATTGTGTCCTGAGACACTTTCTTTGGTTGAAAACCAGAAAAAAAAGGTTTTGTTTAGGAAAATCCACTTTTGGTCTCTCTGGGCTGGAAATCAGTTTAAGAGCATAAAAACAAGATGTTGCTGCTTTGAGGCAGTAAAGTGGTGAAAGCATCAGGTATTCATGAAAATGTCATCAAACTTGTAAGAATTGTGTCCTGAGACACTTTCTTTGTTGAAAACCAGAAAAAAGGTTTTGTTTATGAAAATCCACTTTTGGTCTCTCTGCGGGCTGGAAATCAGTTTAAGAGCATAAAAACAAGATGTTGCTGCTTTGAGGCAGTAAAGTGGTGAAAGCATCAGGTATTCATGAAAATGTCATCAAACTTGTAGAATTGTGTCCTGAGACACTTTCTTTGGTTGAAAACCAGAAAAAAGGTTTTGTTTAGGAAAATCCACTTTTGGTCTCTCTCCGCGCTGGAAATCAGTTTAAGAGCATAAAAACAAGATGTTGCTGCTTTGAGGCAGTAAAGTGGTGAAAGCATCAGGTATTCATGAAAATGTCATCAAACTTGTAAGAATTGTTTCCTGAGACACTTTCCCTAGTTGAAAACCGAGAAAAAAGGTTTTGTTTATGAAAATCCACTTTTGGTCTCTCTGCGGGCTGGAAATCAGTTTAAGAGCATAAAAACAAGATGTTGCTGCTTTGAGGCAGTAAAGTGGTGAAAGCATCAGGTATTCATGAAAATGTCATCAAACTTGTAAGAATTGTGTCCTGAGACACTTTCTTTGGTTGAAAACCCAGAAAAAAAGGTTTTGTTTATGAAAATCCACTTTTGGTCTCTCTGCGGGCTGGAAATCAGTTTAAGAGCATAAAAACAAGAACTTGCTGCTTTGAGGCAGTAAAGTGGTGAAAGCATCAGGTATTCATGAAAATGTCATCAAACTTGTAAGAATTGTGTCCTGAGACACTTTCTTTGGTTGAAAACAGAAAAAGGTTTTGTTTATGAAAATCCACTTTTGGTCTCTCTGCGGCTGGAAATCAGTTTAAGAGCATAAAAACAAGATGTTGCTGCTTTGAGGCAGTAAAGTGGTGAAAGCATCAGGTATTCATGAAAATGTCATCAAACTTGTAAGAATTGTGTCCTGAGACACTTTCCTAGTTGAAAACCAGAAAAAAGGTTTTGTTTATGAAAATCCACTTTTGGTCTCTCTGCGGGCTGGAAATCAGTTTAAGAGCATAAAAACAAGATGTTGCTGCTTTGAGGCAGTAAAGTGGTGAAAGCATCAGGTATTCATGAAAATGTCATCAAACTTGTAAGAATTGTGTCCTGAGACACTTTCTTAGTTGAAAACCAGAAAAAAAGGTTTTGTTTATGAAAATCCACTTTTGGTCTCTCTGCGGGCTGGAAATCAGTTTAAGAGCATAAAAACAAGATGTTGCTGCTTTGAGGCAGTAAAGTGGTGAAAGCATCAGGTATTCATGAAAATGTCATCAAACTTGTAAGAATTGTGTCCTGAGACACTTTGCTAGTTGATAACACAGAAAAAAGTTTTCTTTTATGAAAATCCACTTTTGGTCGCCCTGCGGGCTGGAAATCAGTTTAAGAGCATAAAAACAAGACTGTTGCTGCTTTGAGGCAGTAAAGTGGTGAAAGCATCAGGTATTCATGAAAATGTCATCAAACTTGTAAGAATTGTGTCCTGAGACACTTTCTTTGGTTGAAAACCAGAAAAAAGGTTTTGTTTATGNAAATCCACTTTTGGTCTCTCTGCGGGCTGGAAATCAGTTTAAGAGCATAAAAACAAGATGTGCTGCTGCTTTGAGGCAGTAAAGTGGTGAAAGCATCAGGTATTCATGAAAATGTCATCAAACTTGTAAATTGTGTCCTGAGACACTTTCTAGTTGAAAACCCAGAAAAAAGGTTTTGTTTATGAAAATCCACTTTTGGTCTCTCTGCGGGCCGGAAATAAGTTTAAGAGCATAAAAACAAAGATGTTGCTGCTTTGAGGCAGTAAAGTGGTGAAAAGCATCAGGTATTCATGAAAATGTCATCAAACTTGTAAGAATTGTGTCCTGAGACACTTTTTTAGTTGAAAACCAGAAAAAAGGTTTTGTTTATGAAAAATCCACTTTTGGTCTCTCTGCGGGCTGGAAATCAGTTTAAGAGCATAAAACAAGAACTTTTTGCTTTGAGGCAGTAAAGTGGTGAAAGCATCAGGTATTCATGAAAATGTCATCAAACTTGTAAATTGTGTCCTGAGACACTTTCTTAGTTGAAAACCCAGAAAAAAAGGTTTTGTTTATGAAAATCCACTTTTGGTCTCTCTGCGGGGTGGAAATCAGTTTAAGAGCATAAAACAAGAACTTGCTGCTTTGAGGCAGTAAAGTGGTGAAAGCATCAGGTATTCATGAAAATGTCATCAAACTTGTAAGAATTGTGTCCTGAGACAATTTATTTGGTTGAAAACCCAGAAAAAAGGTTTTGTTTATGAAAATCCACTTTTGGTCTCTCTGCGGGCTGGAAATCAGTTTAAGAGCATAAAAAACAAGATGTTGCTGCTTTGAGGCAGTAAAGTGGTGAAAGCATCAGGTATTCATGAAAATGTCATCAAACTTGTAAGAATTGTGTCCTGAGACACTTTCTTTGGTTGAAAACCCAGAAAAAAAGGTTTTGTTTATGAAAATCCACTTTTGGTCTCTCTGCGGGCTGGAAATCAGTTTAAGAGCATAAAAAAAGATGTTGCTGCTTTGAGGCAGTAAAGTGGTGAAAGCATCAGGTATTCATGAAAATGTCATCAAACTTGTAAGAATTGTGTCCTGAGACAATTTATTTGGTTGAAAACCCAGAAAAAAGGTTTTGTTTATGAAAATCCACTTTTGGTCTCTCTGCGGGCTGGAAATCAGTTTAAGAGCATAAAAACAAGATGTTGCTGCTTTGAGGCAGTAAAGTGGTGAAAGCATCAGGTATTCATGAAAATGTCATCAAACTTGTAAGAATTGTGTCCTGAGACACTTTCTTTAGTTGAAAACCCAGAAAAAAGGTTTTGTTTAGGAAAATCCATTTTGGTCTCTCTGCGGGCTGGAAATCAGTTTAAGAGCATAAAAACAAGATGTTGCTGCTTTGAGGCAGTAAAGTGGTGAAAGCATCAGGTATTCATGAAAATGTCATCAAACTTGTAAATTGTGTCCTGAGACACCTTCCTAGTTGAAAACCAGAAAAAAGGTTTTGTTTATGAAAATCCACTTTTGGTCTCTCTGGGGCTGGAAAACAGTTTAAGAGCATAAAAACAAGATGTTGCTGCTTTGAGGCAGTAAAGTGGTGAAAGCATCAGGTATTCATGAAAATGTCATCAAACTTGTAAGAATTGTGTCCTGAGACACTTTCCTAGTTGAAAACCAGAAAAAAAGGTTTTGTTTATGAAAATCCACTTTTGGTCTCTCTGCTGCGGGCTGGAAATCAGTTTAAGAGCATAAAAACAAGATGTTGCTGCTTTGAGGCAGTAAAGTGTTGAAAGCATCAGGTATTCATGAAAATGTCATCAAACTTGTAAGAATTGTGTCCTGAGACACTTTCTTTAGTTGAAAACCCAAAAAAAGGTTTTGTTTATGAAAATCCACTTTTGGTCTCTCTGCGGGCTGGAAATCAGTTTAAGAGCATAAAAACAAGATGTTGCTGCTTTGAGGCAGTAAAGTGGTGAAAGCATCAGGTATTCATGAAAATGTCATCAAACTTGTAAGAATTGTGTCCTGAGACACTTTCCCTAGTTGAAAACCCAGAAAAAAGGTTTTGTTTAGGAAAATCCACTTTTGGTCTCTCTGCGGGCTGGAAATCAGTTTAAGAGCATAAAAACAAGAACTTGCTTCTTTCAGGCAGTAAAGTGGTGAAAAGCATCAGGTATTCATGAAAATGTCATCAAACTTGTAAGAATTGTGTCCTGAGACACTTTCTTTGGTTGAAAACCCAGAAAAAAGGTTTTGTTTATGAAAATCCACTTTTGGTCTCTCTGCGGGCTGGAAATCAGTTTAAGAGCATAAAAACAAGAACTTGCTTCTTTGAGGCAGTAAAGTGGTGAAAGCATCAGGTATTCATGAAAATGTCATCAAACTTGTAAGAATTGTGTCCTGAGACACTTTCTTTGGTTGAAAACCCAGAAAAAGGTTTTGTTTATGAAAATCCACTTTTGGTCTCTCCGCGGGCTGGAAATCATTTTAAGAGCACAAAAACAAGATGTTGCTGCTTTGAGGAAGTAAAGTGGTGAAAGCATCAGGTATTCATGAAAATGTCATCAAACTTGTAAATTGTGTCCTGAGACACTTCTCCTTGTTGAAAACCCAAAAAAAGGTTTTGTTTATGAAAATCCACTTTTGGTCTCTCTGCGGGCTGGAAATCAGTTTAAAGATAAAAAACAAGATGTTGCTGCTTTGAGGCAGTAAAGTGGTGAAAGCATCAGGTATTCATGAAAATGTCATCAAACTTGTAGAATTGTGTCCTGAGACACTTTCTTTGGTTGAAAACCCAGAAAAAAGGTTTTGTTTAGGAAAATCCACTTTTGGTCTCTCTGTGGGCTGGAAATCATTTTAAGAGCATAAAAACAAGATGTTGCTGCTTTGAGGCAGTAAAGTGGTGAAAGCATCAGGTATTCATGAAAATGTCATCAAACTTGTAGAATTGTGTCCTGAGACACTTTTTGTTGAAAACCCAGAAAAAGGTTTTGTTTATGAAAATCCACTTTTGGTCTCTCTGCGGGCTGGAAATCAGTTTAAGAGCATAAAAACAAGATGTTGCTGCTTTGAGGCAGTAAAGTGGTGAAAGCATCAGGTATTCATGAAAATGTCATCAAACTTGTAAGAATTGTGTCCTGAGACACTTTCTTTGGTTGAAAACCCCCAAAAAAAGGTTTTGTTTAGGAAAATCCACTTTTGGTCTCTCTGCGGGCTGGAAATCAGTTTAAGAGCATAAAAACAAGATGTTGCTGCTTTGAGGCAGTAAAGTGGTGAAAGCATCAGGTATTCATGAAAATGTCATCAAACTTGTAAGAATTGTGTCCTGAGACACTTTCCCTAGTTGAAAACCCAGAAAAAAAGGTTTTGTTTATGAAAATCCACTTTTGGTCTCTCTGCGGGCTGGAAATCAGTTTAAGAGCATAAAAACAAGATGTTGCTGCTTTGAGGCAGTAAAGTGGTGAAAGCATCAGGTATTCATGAAAATGTCATCAAACTTGTAAGAATTGTGTCCTGAGACACTTTCTTTGGTTGAAAACCCAGAAAAAAGGTTTTGTTTAGGAAAATCCACTTTTGGTCTCTCTGCGGGCTGGAAATCAGTTTAAGAGCATAAAAACAAGATGTTGCTGCTTTGAGGCAGTAAAGTGGTGAAAGCATCAGGTATTCATGAAAATGTCATCAAACTTGTAAGAATTGTGTCCTGAGACACTTTCCCTAGTTGAAAACCCAGAAAAAAAGGTTTTGTTTATGAAAATCCACTTTTGGTCTCTCTGCGGGCTGGAAATCAGTTTAAGAGCATAAAAACAAGATGTTGCTGCTTTGAGGCAGTAAAGTGGTGAAAGCATCAGGTATTCATGAAAATGTCATCAAACTTGTAAGAATTGTGTCCTGAGACAATTTATTTGGTTGAAAACCCAGAAAAAAGGTTTTGTTTATGAAAATCCACTTTTGTTCTCTCTGCGGGCTGGAAATAATAATAATAATAATAATAATATATTTGATTTATATAGCGCTTTTCCAGGTGCTCAAAGACGCTTTACAACACATAATTAAAAAAAGAAAAAACCTAAAAGCTATGCATTATAAATTACGATAAAAACAAACAATAAAAGCAAATAAGAACATACAGAGCACACAATCACACATTAAAAGCAATTTTGAACAGGTGGGTTTTGATTTGTGATTTGAATAATGACAGTTCGGTGCAGTCTCGGATGTTTTTGGGGAGAGAGTTCCAGAGAGAGGGGGCAGAAATGGAGAATGCTCTGTCACCCCAAGTCCGGTGCTTGGTCCTGTGTGGGATGGAGAGGAGGTTGGCATCAGAGGAGCGGAGTTGGCGGGATGGAGTGTGATGGTGAAGCAGATCGGTGAGGTAGCAGGGGCCTGGTTATGGAGGGCTTTGTAGGTGAGGAGAAGGATTTTGTAATGGATACGTTGGGGACGGGAGCCAGTGGAGGGTCTGGAGAACAGGGGTGATGTGATCGCGGGAGCGGGTGTGGGTGAGTAGTCGAGCAGCAGAGTTCTGAATATACTGGAGTTTATTGAGAATTTTTGATGTTGTGCCATAGAGAATGCTGTTGCAATAGTCTATTCGGGAGGAGATGAAGGCGTGGATTAGTGTTTCAGCAGCAGATGAGGAGAGTGATGGACGGAGACGAGCGATGTTTCTGAGGTGGAAGAAGGCAGTTCGGGTGATTTGTTTGACATGGTGTTCGAAGGAGAGGTTGCTGTCTAACATGACCTCGAGGTTGCGGATGTGTGGGGATGGGGACAGAGTGGAGTTGTCCATGGCGAGGCTGAAGGTATGACTGGTTTTGGTGAGAGATTTGGGACCGATGATGAGCATGTCAGATTTATCACAGTTGAGTTTTAGAAAGTTGGTGTTCATCCAGGATTTGATGTCAGTGAGGCAGTTGGTTAGGGTAGTGTGAGTGGCAGTGGTGATGGCCTTTGTGGAGATGTAGAGCTGGACATCGTCGGCATAGCAGTGGAACATGAGACCGTGTTGGCGTATGATATGTCCAAGAGGTAGCAGATAGAGAATGAAGAGAAGTGGACCAAGCACTGAACCCTGAGGGACGCCCTGAGACAGAGGAGCAGTGAAGGAGGTGCAGTTGTTGATATTGATGAATTGTTGTCTGTTTGTAAGATATGATTTGAGCCAGGATAGAGCAGATCCAGTGATGTTGAGGACGTTTTGAGGCGGGAGAGAAGTATGTTGTGGTTTATGGTATCGAAGGCTGCAGTGAGATCCAGGAGAATGAGGATGTTGAGGTGACCGGAGTCTGAGGAGATGAAGAGGTCATTGGTGACTTTCAGAAGTGCTGTTTCAGTGCTGTGCTGTGAGCGAAACCAGATTGAAATGGCTCGAACAGATCATTGGAGGTGAGGTGGGTTTTGAGTTGTGCAGCGGCACGACGTTCCAGTATTTTCGCTAGGAAGGGAAGATTTGAAATGGGCGAAATTGCTCATGGTCTCAGGGTCGAGTCCAGGTTTTTGAGGATGGGGGTGACAGCAGCCAGTTTAAGTGTGTCGGGACTGAGCCAGTGTTGAGGGATGAGTTAATTATTGTAGTGATGAGTGGTGCAATGGCTGGGAGACATTCCTTGGCGAGAGTAGATGGGATGGGGTCCAGGCTACAGGTAGTGCTTCTCATTCCTTTTATGACTGAAGTGAGCTCCGACGGGTCAGAGGAGAATTTAGAGAGGCGGTGTGGTGAATACGGGACAGCAGGTGGAGAGATGGAACTAGCGGGGAGGTGTTCAAGTTGCCGAGATTATGTCAATTTTAGTATTGAAAAACGAGAGGAAAGAATTGCATTTGTCAACTGTAAAGGTTTTGGAGGTTTTGTCTTTGGGTTTGAGAAGTTTGTTTATTGTTGAGAAGCGAGCCTTAGGGTTAGAGGAACCAGAGTGTATGAGGTGTGAGTAGTAGGTGGACCGGGCTGAGATGAGAGCGTCTTTATATTGTTGAAGGTACTCGATGTGGGCTTGAGATGGACTGTTAAACCGTTTTTTTGCAGAGTCTTTCAAGCTGGCGCTTACGGGATTTCATTTGGCGGAGTTCAGGAGTGTACCAGGGAGCAGAGTGTTTGAAGGAGACCGTTCTGGTTGTAATGGGAGCCAACTGATCAAGACAGGAGGAGAGAGTGTTATTATAGTAGTTTACCAGATCAGACGGATTGTCAGGCAGCGGGGAAGGGGTGGAAGACATGGTACTAGCAAGAGAGGCTGAAATAGTTACGGGGGAGATGGTTTTGAGATTCCTGAATGATATATTGCGCTTGGCCATTGGTAAGGGGATAGGGATGTCAATATCCATGGTGATAGCCAGATGGTCGGAGATATTTAAGTTGAGGCTGGAGAGATGAGGTATTGTGAGACCAGTGGAGCAGACCAGGTCCAGGATGTGACCACGGTTGTGTGTGGGGAAGTCAATATGTTGTGTGAAATTAAAGCATTGCAGCAGTTCCAGGAATTCAGTGGCAAATTTACATTCAGCATTATCAATATGGATGTTAAAGTCCCCTAATAGGAGAATGGTGGGTGAGATTGAAGAGAGCTGTGTCAGAAATTCTGAGAAGTCAGAGAAAAGGAGGGGTATGGCTTGGGGGGGCGATAGATAACAGCAATAACTAAAGGAGTGGGACCAGAGAGTTTGAATGTGAGATGTTCGAAAGAGTTAATAGCATGAATGGGAATGGTTGTTGTTTTAATGTCCTCCCGGTAGACAGCAGCGACACCACCACCCCGCCCTCAGAGCGTGCTTTGTCAATGACGTGAATCCTGGTGGAGCGGTCTGATTGAGGAGAAATAGTCCAGGGTTTATGCCATGTTTCAGTGAGGCAGAGACAATCCAGATTAGTGTCCGTCATGAATTCATTCAGAATGAGACTTTTGTTGTTGTTGTTGAGTGAACGGATGTTGAGCAGGGCCAGTTTCAGGTGACGCTGCATTGTAATAGGATGTGATGACTGAGGAAGGGGACGGAGATTGGACAGATTCACGTGCTGTTTGTTGTGATGGCGTAATGAGGAAGTACGGTTGCGACAGGACCATAGTGATGGGATGGAGTTTCGGGACGTGGAGTTGTAGGTGGACATGCGGCCAGATCCTCTGGGAGGAGGATGGCTTTGGCGATGTATGCCATGCTGTTGTAGAAACGAGCCAGCAGTCCGGGCGCAGGTGGTTGTTGAAGCCACGAAGATCGGACACGAGTACAGCGGCGACATGGAGGGACTACGGCGTTAAGCTAGCGCTAGCCTGTGTCCAAGAGCCGGCCGGCTGCGAGGCGAAGCGATGTGCAACCCTGGAGAATCAGCGAAATGATCCCCAGCATTCCAGCGGAAGACGCCAGCAATCCGGTGAGAGGGAGTGACAGCCCGGAGAGGTTACCAGCCTGACGATCCGGACCCGGAAATGAAGGTGCTGGCTAGCCTGACCAACCCAGGTCTGTTCACCGCGCCAGAACAGAGAGATCACGGCGGTGAGACCGGTGGGCTCGTGCTGGCTAGTGACGAGGCAGCCAGGGATGAGAAGATCAGCCGTTCAGATGCAGAAAAAGGACCAAAACACGGACGTCTGGGCTAGCCCTGGGGCTAGCTGGTATAATCAGTATTCCTGAGTTCGGTATAAAAAGTTTGTTGAGTTGTCAACGGTAATTAAAGCTCACGCTCCAGTGAGAGCAACCACAGAGCTAAAAGCACAAACATACATGCAGAACTTTTTTGAAGAAAAAGAAAACAAGAAAAACACGAGAGCGAAAAATCGAGGCTGCCATCAAGCGCCATCGACTGTCACAAAATCAGTTTAAGAGCATAAAAACAAGAACTTGCTTCTTTGAGGCAGTAAAGTGGTGAAAGCATCAGGTATTCATGAAAATGTCATCAAACTTGTAATAATTGTGTCCTAAGACACTTTCTCTTGTTGAAAACCCAGAAAAAAGGTTTTGTTTATGAAAATCCACTTTTGGTCTCTCCGCGGGCTGGAAATCATTTTAAGAGCACAAAAACAAGATGTTGCTGCTTTGAGGAAGTAAAGTGGTGAAAGCATCATGTATTCATGAAAATGTCATCAAACTTGTAAGAATTGTGTCCTGAGACACTTTCCCTAGTTGAAAACCCAGAAAAAAGGTTTTGTTTATGAAAATCCAATTTTGGTCTCTCTGCGGGCTGGAAATCAGTTTAAGAGCATAAAAACAAGAACTTGCTTCTTTGAGGCAGTAAAGTGGTGAAAGCATCAGGTATTCATGAACATGTCATCAAACTTGTAAGAATTGTGTCGTGAGACAATTTATTTGGTTGAAAACCCAGAAAAAAGGTTTTGTTTAGGAAAATCCACCTTTGGTCTCTCTGCGGGCTGGAAATCAGTTTAAGAGCATAAAAACAAGATGTTGCTGCTTTGAGGCAGTAAAGTGGTGAAAGCATCAGGTATTCATGAAAATGTCATCAAACTTGTAAGAATTGTGTCCTGAGACACTTTCCCTAGTTGAAAACCCAGAAAAAAAGGTTTTGTTTATGAAAATCCACTTTTGGTCTCTCTGCGGGCTGGAAATCAGTTTAAGAGCATAAAAACAAGAACTTGCTGCTTTGAGGCAGTAAAGTGGTGAAAGCATCAGGTATTCATGAAAATGTCATCAAACTTGTAAGAATTGTGTCCTGAGACACTTTCCCTAGTTGAAAACCCAGAAAAAAGGTTTTGTTTATGAAAATCCAATTTTGGTCTCTCTGCGGGCTGGAAATCAGTTTAAGAG
>JAYMGU010000029.1:741466-763352 GCA_036178185.1 Liparis tanakae
CCCTCATTCTAGTCAAGCAGCTTGCCGTGAAAACACCACAATATCACTCATGTGATTATTTTTCCCCTTATTCAGGTAGAGTGACGTTGCTCTGCGGGCTGGAAATCAGTTTAAGAGCATCAAAACAAGATGTTGCTGCTTTTGAGGCAGTAAAGTGGTGAAAGCATCAGGTATTCATGAAAATGTCATCAAACTTGTAAGAATTGTGTCCTGAGACACTTTCCCTAGTTGAAAACCCAGAAAAAAGGTTTTGTTTAGGAAAATCCACCTTTGGTCTCTCTATGGCTGGAAATCAGTTTAAGAGCATAAAAACAAGAACTTGCTGCTTCGAGGCAGTAAAGTGGTGAAAGCATCAGGTATTCATGAAAATGTCATCAAACTTGTAAGAATTGTGTCCTGAGACAATTTATTTGGTTGAAAACCCAGAAAAAAGGTTTTGTTTAGGAAAATCCACCTTTGGTCTCTCTGCGGGCTGGAAATCAGTTTAAGAGCATAAAAACAAGATGTTGCTGCTTTGAGGCAGTAAAGTGGTGAACGCATCAGGTATTCATGAAAATGTCATCAAACTTGTAAGAATTGTGTCCTGAGACAATTTATTTGGTTGAAAACCCAGAAAAAAGGTTTTGTTTAGGAAAATCCACCTTTGGTCTCTCTGCGGGCTGGAAATCAGTTTAAGAGCATAAAAACAAGATGTTGCTGCTTTGAGGCAGTAAAGTGGTGAACGCATCAGGTATTCATGAAAATGTCATCAAACTTATAAGAGTTGTGTCCTGAGACAATTTCCTTGGTTGAAAACCCAGAAAAAAGGTTTTGTTTAGGAAAATCCACTTTTGGTCTCTGTGCGTGCTGGAAATCAGTTTAAGAGCATAAAAACAAGATTTTGCTGCTTTGAGGCAGTAAAGTGGTGAAAGCATCAGGTATTCATGAAAATGTCATCAAACTTGTAAGAATTGTGTCGTGAGACACTTTCTTTGGTTGAAAACCCAGAAAAAAGGTTTTGTTTAGGAAAATACACGTTTGGTCTCTCTGCGGGCTGGAAATCAGTTTAAGAGCATAAAAACAAGATGTTGCTGCTTTGAGGCAGTAAAGTGGTGAAAGCATCAGGCATTCATGAAAATGTCATCAAACTTGTAAGAATTGTGTCCTGAGACACTTTCTTTGGTTGAAAACCCAGAAAAAAGGTTTTGTTTATGAAAATCCACTTTTGGTCTCTCTGCGGGCTGGAAATCAGTTTAAAAGCATAAAAACAAGAACTTGCTTCTTTCAATTCAATTCAATTCAGTTTATTTGTATAGCCCAGTTTCACAAATTACAAATTTGTCTCAGAGTGCTTTACAATCTGTACACATAGACATCCCTGACCCAAAACCTCACATCGGACCAGGAAAAATTCCCAAATAACCCTTCAGGGGGAAAAAAAGGGAAGAAACCTTCAGGAGAGCAACAGAGGAGGATCCCTCTCCAGGATGGACAGATGCAATAGATGTAATGTGTACAGAAGGACATATTTAGGGTTAAAATACATTCAAGGAATCTGACAGAGTTTATCAATAGTTCATATTTAGGCATATTCCACGATGGAGAGTTTGGAGACCTCCCAAGTGGAGGAGTGGGGAGTCCCAGCAGGGCAGTGTAACAGCACAGCTGGCGACAGGAACTCACGATCCAACCATCGATGGTCCATCAGCAGATGGAATGCCGTCTCATAGGGTCCGATGACCCCATGAGACGTGAAGTCAGAAGGACTCCGGGGAGAAAGCAGAGTTAGTCATGTGTGATGGAGAGATGAAGATTCATCCATAGGAGAAAGAAAAGGCAGTAAAGTGGTGAAAGCATCAGGTATTCATGAAAATGTCATCAAACTTGTAAGAATTGTGTCCTGAGACAATTTATTTGGTTGAAAACCCAGAAAAAAGGTTTTGTTTAGGAAAATCCACCTTTGGTCTCTCTGCGGGCTGGAAATCAGTTTAAGAGCATAAAAACAAGAACTTGCTGCTTTGAGGCAGTAAAGTGATGAAAGCATCAGGCATTCATGAAAATGTCATCAAACTTGTAAGAATTGTGTCCTGAGACACTTTCCATAGTTGACAACCCAGAAAAAAGGTTTTGTTTATGAAAATCCACTTTTGGTCTCTCTGCGGGCTGGAAATCAGTTTAAGAGCATAAAAACAAGATGTTGTTGCTTTGAGGCAGTAAAGTGGTGAACGCATCAGGTATTCATGAAAATGTCATCAAACTTGTAAGAGTTGTGGCCTGGGACACTTTCCTTGGTTGAAAACCCAGAAAAAAGGTTTTGTTTAGGAAAATCCACTTTTGGTCTCTATGCGTGCTGGAAATCAGTTTAAGAGCATAAAAACAAGATTTTGCTGCTTTGAGGCAGTAAAGTGATGAAAGCATCAGGCATTCATGAAAATGTCATCAAACTTTTAATAATTGTGTCCTAAGACACTTTCTTTGGTTGAAAACCCCCAAAAAAGGTTTTGTTTAGGAAAATCCACTTTTGGTCTCTCTGCGGGCTGGAAATCAGTTTAAGAGCATAAAAACAAGAACTTGCTGCTTTGAGGCAATAAAGTGATGAAAGCATCAGGTATTCATGAAAATGTCATCAAACTTGTAAGAATTGTGTCCTGAGACACTTTCTTTGGTTGAAAACCCAGAAAAAAGGTTTTGTTTAGGAAAATCCACTTTTGGTCTCTGCGGGCTGGAAATCAGTTTAAGAGCATAAAAACAAGATTTTGCTGCTTTGAGGCAGTAAAGTGGTGAACGCATCAGGTATTCATGAAAATGTCATCAAACTTGTAAGAATTGTGTCCTGAGACACTTTCTTTGGTTGAAAACCCAGAAAAAAGGTTTTGTTTATGAAAATCCACTGTTGGTCTCTCTGCGGGCTGGAAATCAGTTTAAGAGCATCAAAACAAGAACTTGCTGCTTTGAGGCAGTAAAGTGATGAAAGCATCAGGCATTCATGAAAATGTCATCAAACTTTTAATAATTGTGTCCTAAGACACTTTCTTTGGTTGAAAACCCCCAAAAAAGGTTTTGTTTAAAAAATCCACTTTTGGTCTCTCTGCGGGCTGGAAATCAGTTTAAGAGCATAAAAACAAGAACTTGCTGCTTTGAGGCAGTAAATTGGTGAAAGCATCAGGTATTCATGAAAATGTCATCAAACTTGTAAGAATTGTGTCCTGAGACACTTTCTTTGGTTGAAAACCCAGAAAAAAGCTTTTGTTTAGGAAAATCCACTTTTGGTCTCTCGGCGGGCTGGAAATCAGTTTAAGAGCATAAAAACAAGATGTTGCTGCTTTTGAGGCAGTAAAGTGGTGAAAGCATCAGGTATTCATGAAAATGTCATCAAACTTGTAAGAATTGTGTCCTGAGACACTTTCCCTAGTTGAAAACCCAGAAAAAAGGTTTTGTTTAGGAAAATCCACCTTTGGTCTCTCTGCGGGCTGGAAATCAGTTTAAGAGCATAAAAACAAGAACTTGCTGCTTCGAGGCAGTAAAGTGGTGAAAGCATCAGGTATTCATGAAAATGTCATCAAACTTATAAGAGTTGTGTCCTGAGACAATTTCCTTGGTTGAAAACCCAGAAAAAAGGTTTTGTTTAGGAAAATCCACTTTTGGTCTCTCTGCGGGCTGGAAATCAGTTTAAGAGCATAAAAACAAGAACTTGCTGCTTTAAGGCAGTAAAGTGGTGAACGCATCAGGTATTCATGAAAATGTCATCAAACTTGTAAGAATTGTGTCCTGAGACACTTTCTTTGGTTGAAAACCCAGAAAAAAGGTTTTGTTTAGGAAAATCCACTTTTGGTCTCTGCGGGCTGGAAATCAGTTTAAGAGCATAAAAACAAGATTTTGCTGCTTTGAGGCAGTAAAGTGGTGAACGCATCAGGTATTCATGAAAATGTCATCAAACTTATAAGAGTTGTGTCCTGAGACAATTTATTTGGTTGAAAACCCAGAAAAAAGGTTTTGTTTAGGAAAATCCACTTTTGGTCTCTCTGCGGGCTGGAAATCAGTTTAAGAGCATAAAAACAAGAACTTGCTGCTTTAAGGCAGTAAAGTGGTGAACGCATCAGGTATTCATGAAAATGTCATCAAACTTGTAGAATTGTGTCCCGAGACACTTTTTTTGTTTGAAAACCCAGAAAAAAGGTTTTGTTTAGGAAAATCCACTTTTGGTCTCTGCGGGCTGGAAATCAGTTTAAGAGCATAAAAACAAGATTTTGCTGCTTTGAGGCAGTAAAGTGGTGAACGCATCAGGTATTCATGAAAATGTCATCAAACTTGTAAGAATTGTGTCCTGAGACACTTTCTTTGGGTTGAACCCAGAAAAAAGGTTTTGTTTATGAAAATCCACTTTTGGTCTCTCTGCGGGCTGGAAATCAGTTTAAAAGCATAAAAACAAGAACTTGCTTCTTTGAGGCAGTAAAGTGTTGAAAGCATCAGGTATTCATGAAAATGTCATCAAACTTGTAAGAATTATGTCCTGAGACACTTTCTTTGGTTGAAAACCCAGAAAAAAGGTTTTGTTTAGGAAAATCCACTTTTGGTCTCTCTGCGGGCTGGAAATCAGTTTAAGAGCATCAAAACAAGAACTTGCTGCTTTGAGGCAGTAAAGTGATGAAAGCATCAGGCATTCATGAAAATGTCATCAAACTTTTAATAATTGTGTCCTAAGACACTTTCTTTGGTTGAAAACCCCCAAAAAAGGTTTTGTTTAAAAAATCCACTTTTGGTCTCTCTGCGGGCTGGAAATCAGTTTAAGAGCATAAAAACAAGATTTTGCTGCTTTGAGGCAGTAAAGTGGTGAACGCATCAGGTATTCATGAAAATGTCATCAAACTTGTAAGAATTGTGTCCTGAGACAATTTATTTGGTTGAAAACCCAGAAAAAAGGTTTTGTTTAGGAAAATCCACCTTTGGTCTCTCTGCGGGCTGGAAATCAGTTTAAGAGCATAAAAACAAGAACTTGCTGCTGGCAGTAAAGTGGTGAACGCATCAGGTATTCATGAAAATGTCATCAAACTTGTAAATTGTGTCCTGAGACACTTTCTTTGGTTGAAAACCCAGAAAAAAGGTTTTGTTTAGGAAAATACACGTTTGGTCTCTCTGCGGGCTGGAAATCAGTTTAAGAGCATAAAAACAAGATGTTGCTTCTTTGAGGCAGTAAAGTGGTGAAAGCATCAGGTATTCATGAAAATGTCATCAAACTTGTAAGAATTGTGTCCTGAGACACTTTCTTTGGTTGAAAACCCAGAAAAAAAGGTTTTGTTTATGAAAATCCACTTTTGGTCTCTGCGGGCTGGAAATCAGTTTAAGAGCATCAAAACAAGAACTTGCTGCTTTGAGGCAGTAAAGTGATGAAAGCATCAGGCATTCATGAAAATGTCATCAAACTTGTAAGAATTGTGTCCTGAGACACTTTCTTTGGTTGAAAACCCAGAAAAAAGGTTTTGTTTATGAAAATCCACTTTTGGTCTCTCTGCGGGCTGGAAATTCAATTCAATTCAATTCAGTTTATTTGTATAGCCCAGTTTCACAAATTACAAATTTGTCTCAGAGTGCTTTACAATCTGTACACATAGACATCCCTGACCCAAAACCTCACATCGGACCAGGAAAAACTCCCAAATAACCCTTCAGGGGGAAAAAAAGGGAAGAAACCTTCAGGAGAGCAACAGAGGATCCCTCTCCAGGATGGACAGATGCAATAGATGTAATGTGTACAGAAGGACATATTTAGAGTTAAAATACATTCAAGGAATCTGACAGAGTTTATCAATAGTTCATATTTAGGCATATTCCACGATGGAGAGTTTGGAGACCTCCCAAGTGGAGGAGTGGGCGGAGTCCCAGCAGGGCAGTGGCACAGCTGGCGACAGGAACTCACGATCCAACCATCGAAGGTCCATCAGCAGATGGAATCTATGCCGTCTCATAGGGTCCGATGACCCCATGAGACGTGAAGTCAGAAGGACTCCGGGGGAGAAAGCAGAGTTAGTCATGTGTGATGGAGAGATGAAGATTCATCCATAGGAGAAAGAAAAAAGGAGAGGTGCTCAGTGCATCCTAAACATCCCCAGCAGCTATAAGCCTATACCAGCATATCCAGGGGCTGGACCAGGGCAAAACCTGATTCAGCCCTGACTATAACTCTGTCAAAGAGGAAAGTCTTCAGTCTACTCTTGAATGTGGTTACTGTGTCTGCCTCCCGGACTGAAGGTGGAAGCTGGTTCCATAAAAGAGGAGCTTGATAACTAAAGGCTCTGGCTCCCATTTTACATTTTAAGACTCTCGGAACTACAAGTAGCCCCGCATTTAGTGAGCGCAGCTCTCTGGTGGGGCGATACGGTACTACAAGCTCCTTAAGATATGATGGTGCATCACCAATTAATGCTTTGTAAGTTAAGAGAAGAATTTTAAAAGTGATTCTTGATTTTACAGGGAGCCAGTGCAGAGCAGCTAGTGCAGGAGTAATGTGATCTCTTTTCTTAGTTTAAGTGAGAATACGAGCTGCAGCATTCTGGATCAACTGGAGGGACCTAAGAGACTTATTAGTGCAGCCTGATAATAAGGAGTTGCAGTAATCCAGTCTCGAAGTAACGAACGCGTGAACCAATTTCTCTGCATCTTTTTGAGACAAGATGTGCCTGATTTTTGAAATATTACGTAGATGGAAGAATGCAGTCCTTGAGATTTGCTTTATGTGGGAGTTAAAGGACAAGTCCCGATCAAAGATAACGCCGAGATTCTTTACAGTGGTGTTGGATGCTAGAGTAATGCCATCTACAGAAATCACATCACCAGATAATTGATCTCTGAGGTGCTCAGGGCCGAGTAGAATTACTTCGGTTTTGTCTGAGTTTAACATCAAGAAGTTGCGGTCATCCATGTTTTTATGTCACTAAGACATGCTTGAATTTTAGTGAGTTGGTTAGTCTCCTCTGGTTTTATCGATAGATATAGTTGAGTATCATCTGCATAACAATGAAAGTTTATAGAGCGTTTCCTGATAATATTGCCCAAAGGAAGCATGTATAAGGTAAATAGAATTGGTCCAAGCACAGAACCTTGTGGAACTCCATGACTAACGTTGGTGGTCATTGAGGCTTCATCGTTTACAAATACAAACTGAGATCGATCTGATAAATAGGATTTAAACCAACTTAGGGCGGTGCCTGAAATACCAATCGACTGCTCCAGTCTCTGTAATAGGATGTTATGGTCAATGGTGTCGAATGCAGCACTAAGGTCTAACAAGACCAGTACAGAGAGAAGTCCTTTATCTGCTGCCATTAAGAGGTCATTCGTAATCTTCACAAGTGCTGTCTCTGTGCTGTGGTGTTTTCTAAATCCTGACTGAAACTCTTCAAATAAACTATTCTGATGTAGAAAGTCACACAACTGATTTGCGACCACTTTCTCAAGGATCTTAGAGAGGAAGGAGGTTAGAGATCGGTCTGTAGTTAGCCAAAACCTCTGGATCCAGAGTGGGCTTCTTCAGGAGAGGTTTAATTACAGCTACTTTGAAGGAATGTGGTACGTGGCCTGTTAACAAAGACACATTAATAATATCCAAAAGAGAGCTGCCAATTAAAGGCAAAACGTCTTTAAGCAGCCTAGTCGGGATAGGGTCCAAGAGACAGGTAGGCGTGTTAGAAGTAGGAACCATTAAAGATAATTGGTCACGGTTGATGGGAGAAAAGCCATCTAAATATATACCAGGACATACAGGGGTTTCCAAAGCCATTCCACTTGAGGACAGATTGGCACTGGTTAAGGGCAAGAGATTATTAATCTTGTCCCTAATAGTTAAAATCTTCTCATTGAAGAAGTTCATAAAGTCATTACTACTGAGGTCTATAGGAATACTGGGCTCCACAGAGCTGTGACTCTCTGTCAGCCTGGCTACAGTGCTAAAAGAAACCTGGGGTTGTTCTTATTCTTCTCTATTACTGATGAGTAATATTCTGCTCTGGCATTGCGGAGGGCCTTCTTATAAGTTTTAAGACTATCTCGCCAAACTAAGCGGGATTCTTCCCGATTAGTATGTCTGAAAATGCTTTCAAGCTTTCGTGGCGTTTGCTTTAATGTGCGGGTCTGAGGGTTATACCAGGGAGCAAACCTTCTCTTCCTCACTGTCTTCTTCTTCAGAGGGGCTATCGAGTCCAGTGTCATTCTCAGTGAGCCTGTGGCACTATAAACAAGATGATCAATCTGGGACGGACTAAAGTTAGACCAGGAGTCCTCTGTTATATTGAGACATGGTATTGAATCAAGTGCAGAATGAATCGCTTCTTTAAATTTAGCTACAGCACTGTCAGTTAGACATCTGGTGTAGAAACTTTTGACTAGCGGTGTACACTCCGGTAGTATAAACTCAAAAGTTATAAGGCTGTGGTCTGACAGAAGAGGATTCTGTGGGAAGACCTTCAAATGCTCAATGTCAACGCCATATGTAAGAACAAGATCAAGCGTGTGGCCAAAGCTGTGAGTGGGTTTCTGTACTCTCTGTCAAAAGCCGATCGAGTCCAACATTGAGATGAATGCAGTACCTAGGCAATCATTACCAACATCCACATGAATATTAAAATCTCCTACAATAATAACTTTATCAGTTTTAAGAACCAAACTTGATATAAATTCTGAAAATTCTGATATAAACTCTGAATATGGACCGGGTGGCCGGTACAGAATCACAAATAGAATCGGCTGTAATGTTTTCCAGGTTGGATGTGAAAGACTAAGAACAAGGCTTTCAAATGAGTCGTAATTTAATTTAGGTTTAGGATTTATTAAAAGGCTCGAGTCAAAGATGGCTGCTACTCCACCTCCTCGACCGGTGTCTCGAGGAATGTGAGTATTAACATGACTTGGAGGAGTCGACTCATTTAGGCAGACATATGCTTCATGGCGCAGCCAGGTTTCAGTTAGACAACATAAATCAATGTGATTATCTGTTATTAAATCATTTAGTAACACAGCTTTAGATGACAGAGATCTAATATTTAGGAGACCACATTTAATAGTCCTGTTTTGTTGCACTGCTGAAATAATGGTGTTAACTTGTATAAGGTTATTGTGTACGACTCCTCTTGTGTTTACTTTAGATTTATTTAATTTAAGTGGCCGTGGGACAGACACAGTCTTCACAGTCTCTATTCTAGAGTAATGGATGGGTAACTGCTTGACAAGAAGAGCAGAGAAGGGTGTTAAACTACAACTCTGCTCCCGGTTCCTGATCAGTTTAAGAGCATAAAAACAAGATGTTGCTGCTTTGAGGCAGTAAAGTGGTGAAAGCATCAGGTATTCATGAAAATGTCATCAAACTTGTAAGAATTGTGTCCTGAGACACTTTCTTTGGTTGAAAACCCAGAAAAAAGGTTTTGTTTAGGAAAATCCACTTTTGGTCTCTCGGCGGGCTGGAAATCAGTTTAAGAGCATAAAAACAAGATGTTGCTTCTTTGAGGCAGTAAAGTGGTGAAAGCATCAGGTATTCATGAAAATGTCATCAAACTTGTAAGAATTGTGTCCTGAGACAATTTATTTGGTTGAAAACCCAGAAAAAAGGTTTTGTTTAGGAAAATCCACTTTTGGTCTCTCTGCGGGCTGGAAATCAGTTTAAGAGCATCAAAACAAGAACTTGCTGCTTTGAAGCAGTAAAGTGATGAAAGCATCAGGCATTCATGAAAATGTCATCAAACTTTTAATAATTGTGTCCTAAGACACTTTCTTTGGTTGAAAACCCCCAAAAAAGGTTTTGTTTAGCAAAATCAACTTTTGGTCTCTCTGCGGGCTGGAAATCAGTTTAAGAGCATAAAAACAAGAACTTGCTGCTTTGAGGCAGTAAAGTGGTGAACGCATCAGGTATTCATGAAAATGTCATCAAACTTGTAAGAATTGTGTCCTGAGACACTTTCTTTGGTTGAAAACCCAGAAAAAAGGTTTTGTTTATGAAAATCCACTTTTGGTCTCTCTGCGGGCTGGAAATCAGTTTAAGAGCATCAAAACAAGAACTTGCTGCTTTGAGGCAGTAAAGTGATGAAAGCATCAGGCATTCATGAAAATGTCATCAAACTTTTAATAATTGTGTCCTAAGACACTTTCTTTGGTTGAAAACCCCCAAAAAAGGTTTTGTTTAGCAAAATCAACTTTTGGTCTCTCTGCGGGCTGGAAATCAGTTTAAGAGCATAAAAACAAGAACTTGCTGCTTTGAGGCAGTAAAGTGGTGAACGCATCAGGTATTCATGAAAATGTCATCAAACTTGTAAGAATTGTGTCCTGAGACACTTTTTTGGTTGAAAACCCAGAAAAAAGGTTTTGTTTAGGAAAATACACCTTTGGTCTCTCTGCGGGCTGGAAATCAGTTTAAGAGCATAAAAACAAGATGCTGCTGCTTTGAGGCAGTAAAGTGGTGAACGCATCAGGTATTCATGAAAATGTCATCAAACTTGTAAGAGTTGTGTCCTGAGACACTTACCTTGGTTGAAAACCCAGAAAAAAGGTTTTGTTTAGGAAAATCCACTTTTGGTCTCTCGGCGGGCTGGAAATCAGTTTAAGAGCATAAAAACAAGATGTTGCTTCTTTGAGTCAGTAAAGTGGTGAAAGCATCAGGTATTCATGAAAATGTCATCAAACTTGTAAGAGTTGTGTCCTGAGACACTTTCCTTGGTTGAAAACCCAGAAAAAAGGTTTTGTTTAGGAAAATCCACTTTTGGTCTCTATGCGTGCTGGAAATCAGTTTAAGAGCATAAAAACAAGATGTTGCTGCTTTGAGGCAGTAAAGTGGTGAAAACATCAAGTATTCATGAAAATGTCATCAAACTTGTAAGAATTGTGTCCTGAGACAATTTATTTGGTTGAAAACCCAGAAAAAAGGTTTTGTTTAGGAAAATCCACCTTTGGTCTCTCTGCGGGCTGGAAATCAGTTTAAGAGCATAAAAACAAGAACTTGCTGCTTTGAGGCAGTAAAGTGGTGAAAGCATCAGGTATTCATGAAAATGTCATCAAACTTGTAAGAGTTATGTCCTGAGACACTTTCTTTGGTTGAAAACCCAGAAAAAAAGGTTTTGTTTAGGAAAATCCACTTTTGGTCTCTCTGCGGGCTGGAAATCAGTTTAAGAGCATAAAAACAAGAACTTGCTGCTTTGAGGCAGTAAAGTGATGAAAGCATCAGGCATTCATGAAAATGTCATCAAACTTGTAAGAATTATTTCTTAAGACACTTTCTTTGGTTGAAAACCCAGAAAAAAGGTTTTGTTTAGGAAAATACATGTTTGGTCTCTCTGCGGGCTGGAAATCAGTTTAAGAGCATAAAAACAAGATGTTGCTGCTTTGAGGCAGTAAAGTGGTGAAAGCATCAGGTATTCATGAAAATGTCATCAAACTTGTAAGAATTGTGTCCTGAGACACTTTCTGTGGTTGAAAACCAAGAAATAAGGTTTTGTTTAGTAAAATCCACTGTTGGTCTCTCTGCGGGCTGGAAATCAGTTTAAGAGCATAAAAACAAGAACTTGCTGCTTTGAGGCAATAAAGTGATGAAAGCATCAGGTATTCATGAAAATGTCATCAAACTTGTAAGAATTGTGTCCTGAGACAATTTATATAGTTGAAAACCCAGAAAAAAGGTTTTGTTTAGGAAAATCCACGTTTGGTCTCTCTGCGGGCTGGAAATCAGTTTAAGAGCATAAAAACAAGATGTTGCTGCTTTGAGGCAGTAAAGTGATGAAAGCATCAGGTATTCATGAAAATGTCATCAAACTTGTAAGACTTGTGTCTTAAGAAACTTTCTTTGGTTGAAAACCCAGAAAAAAGGTTTTGTTTAGTAAAATCCACTGTTGGTCTCTTTGCGGGCTGGAAATCAGTTTAAGAGCATAAAAACAAGAACTTGCTGCTTTGAGGCAGTAAAGTGATGAAAGCATCAGGCATTCATGAAAATGTCATCAAACTTTTAATAATTGTGTCCTAAGACACTTTCTTTGGTTGAAAACCCAGAAAAAAAGGTTTTGTTTATGAAAATCCACTTTTGGTCTCTCTGCGGGCTGGAAATCAGTTTAAGAGCATAAAAACAAGATGTTGCTGCTTTGAGGCAGTAAAGTGGTGAAAGCATCAGGTATTCATGAAAATGTCATCAAACTTGTAAGAATTATGTCCTGAGACACTTTCTTTGGTTGAAAACCCAGAAAAAAAGGTTTTGTTTAGGAAAATCCACTTTTGGTCTCTCTGCGGGCTGGAAATCAGTTTAAGAGCATAAAAACAAGAATGTACTGCTTTGAGGCAGTAAAGTGGTGAAAGCATCAGGTATTCATGAAAATGTCATCAAACTTGTAAGAATTGTGTCCTGAGACACTTTCCCTAGTTGAAAACCCAGAAAAAAAGGTTTTGTTTAGGAAAATCCACTTGTGGTCTCTCTGCGGTCTGGAAATCAGTTTAAGAGCATAAAAACAAGAACTTAATGCTTTTGAGGCAGTAAAGTGGTGAAAGCATCAGGTATTCATGAAAATGTCATCAAACTTGTAAGAATTGTGTCCTGAGACACTTTCGTTGGTTGAAAACCCAGAAAAAAGGTTTTGTTTAGGAAAATCCACTTTTGGTCTCTCTGCGGGCTGGAAATCAGTTTAAGAGCATAAAAACAAGAACTTGCTGCTTTGAGGCAGTAAAGTGGTGAACGCATCAGGTATTCATGAAAATGTCATCAAACTTGTAAGAATTGTGTCCTGAGACAATTTATTTGGTTGAAAACCCAGAAAAAAGGTTTTGTTTAGGAAAATCCACTTTTGGTCTCTCTGCGGGCTGGAAATCAGTTTAAGAGCATCAAAACAAGAACTTGCTGCTTTGAGGCAGTAAAGTGATGAAAGCATCAGGCATTCATGAAAATGTCATCAAACTTTTAATAATTGTGTCCTAAGACACTTTCTTGTTGAAAACCCCAAAAAAAGGGTTTTGTTTAGGAAAATCCACTTTTGGTCTCTCTGCGGGCTGGAAATCAGTTTAAGAGCATAAAAACAAGAACGTGCTGCTTTGAGGCAGTAAAGTGGTGAAAGCATCAGGTATTCATGAAAATGTCATCAAACTTGTAAGAATTGTGTCCTGAGACACTTTCTTTGGTTGAAAACCCAGAAAAAAAGGTTTTGTTTATGAAAATCCACTTTTGGTCTCTCTATGGCTGGAAATCAGTTTAAGAGCATCAAAACAAGAACTTGCTGCTTTGAGGCAGTAAAGTGATGAAAGCATCAGGCATTCATGAAAATGTCATCAAACTTTTAATAATTGTGTCCTAAGACACTTTCTTTGGTTGAAAACCCCCAAAAAAGGTTTTGTTTAGCAAAATCCACTTTTGGTCTCTCTATGGCTGGAAATCAGTTTAAGAGCATAAAAACAAGAACTTGCTGCTTTGAGGCAGTAAAGTGGTGAAAGCATCAGGTATTCATGAAAATGTCATCAAACTTGTAAGAATTGTGTCCTGAGACACTTTCTTTGGTTGAAAACCCAGAAAAAAGGTTTTGTTTAGGAAAATCCACCTTTGGTCTCTCTGCGGGCTGGAAATCAGTTTAAGAGCATAAAAACAAGATGCTGCTGCTTTGAGGCAGTAAAGTGGTGAACGCATCAGGTATTCATGAAAATGTCATCAAACTTGTAAGAGTTGTGTCCTGAGACACTTACCTTGGTTGAAAACCCAGAAAAAAAGGTTTTGTTTAGGAAAATCCACTTTTGGTCTCTCGGCGGGCTGGAAATCAGTTTAAGAGCATAAAAACAAGATGTTGCTTCTTTGAGTCAGTAAAGTGGTGAAAGCATCAGGTATTCATGAAAATGTCATCAAACTTGTAAGAGTTGTGTCCTGAGACACTTTCCTTGGTTGAAAACCCAGAAAAAAGGTTTTGTTTAGGAAAATCCACTTTTGGTCTCTATGCGTGCTGGAAATCAGTTTAAGAGCATAAAAACAAGATGTTGCTGCTTTGAGGCAGTAAAGTGGTGAAAGCATCAGGTATTCATGAAAATGTCATCAAACTTGTAAGAATTGTGTCCTGAGACAATTTATATAGTTGAAAACCCAGAAAAAAGGTTTTGTTTAGGAAAATCCACTTTTGGTCTCTCTGCGGGCTGGAAATCAGTTTAAGAGCATAAAAACAAGATGTTGCTGCTTTGAGGCAGTAAAGTGATGAAAGCATCAGGTATTCATGAAAATGTCATCAAACTTGTAAGACTTGTGTCTTAAGAAACTTTCTTTGGTTGAAAACCCAGAAAAAAGGTTTTGTTTAGTAAAATCCACTGTTGGTCTCTTTGCGGGCTGGAAATCAGTTTAAGAGCATAAAAACAAGAACTTGCTGCTTTGAGGCAGTAAAGTGATGAAAGCATCAGGCATTCATGAAAATGTCATCAAACTTTTAATAATTGTGTCCTAAGACACTTTCTTTGGTTGAAAACCCAGAAAAAAGGTTTTGTTTATGAAAATCCACTTTTGGTCTCTCTGCGGGCTGGAAATCAGTTTAAGAGCATAAAAACAAGATGTTGCTGCTTTGAGGCAGTAAAGTGGTGAAAGCATCAGGTATTCATGAAAATGTCATCAAACTTGTAAGAATTATGTCCTGAGACACTTTCTTTGGTTGAAAACCCAGAAAAAAAGGTTTTGTTTAGGAAAATCCACTTTTGGTCTCTCTCATGGCTGGAAATCAGTTTAAGAGCATAAAAACAAGAATGTACTGCTTTGAGGCAGTAAAGTGGTGAAAGCATCAGGTATTCATGAAAATGTCATCAAACTTGTAAGAATTGTGTCCTGAGACACTTTCCCTAGTTGAAAACCCAGAAAAAAGGTTTTGTTTAGGAAAATCCACTTTTGGTCTCTCTGCGTGCTGGAAATCAGTTTAAGAGCATAAAAACAAGAACTTAATGCTTTTGAGGCAGTAAAGTGGTGAAAGCATCAGGTATTCATGAAAATGTCATCAAACTTGTAAGAATTGTGTCCTGAGACACTTTTCGTTGGTTGAAAACCCAGAAAAAGGTTTTGTTTAGGAAAATCCACTTTTGGTCTCTCTGGGCTGGAAATCAGTTTAAGAGCATAAAACAAGAACTTGCTGCTTTGAGGCAGTAAAGTGGTGAAAGCATCAGGTATTCATGAAAATGTCATCAAACTTGTAAGAATTGTGTCCTGAGACAATTTATTTGGTTGAAAACCCAGAAAAAAGGTTTTGTTTAGGAAAATCCACTTTTGGTCTCTCTGCGGGCTGGAAATCAGTTTAAGAGCATAAAAACAAGAACTTGCTGCTTTGAGGCAGTAAAGTGATGAAAGCATCAGGCATTCATGAAAATGTCATCAAACTTTTAATAATTGTGTCCTAAGACACTTTCTTTGGTTGAAAACCCCCAAAAAAGGTTTTGTTTAAAAAATCCACTTTTGGTCTCTCTGCGGGCTGGAAATCAGTTTAAGAGCATAAAAACAAGAACTTGCTGCTTTGAGGCAGTAAAGTGGTGAAAGCATCAGGTATTCATGAAAATGTCATCAAACTTGTAAGAATTGTGTCCTGAGACACTTTCTTTGGTTGAAAACCCAGAAAAAAGGTTTTGTTTATGAAAATCCACTTTTGGTCTCTCTGTGGGCTGGAAATCAGTTTAAGAGCATAAAACAAGAACTTGCTGCTTTGAGGCAGTAAAGTGGTGAAAGCATCAGGTATTCATGAAAATGTCATCAAACTTGTAAGAATTGTGTCCTGAGACACTTCCTTTGGTTGAAAACCCCCAAAAAAGGGTTTTGTTTAGAAAATCCACTTTGGTCTCTCTGCGGCTGGAAATCAGTTTAAGAGCATAAAAACAAGAACTTGCTGCTTCGAGGCAGTAAAGTGGTGAAAGCATCAGGTATTCATGAAAATGTCATCAAACTTGTAAGAATTGTGTCCTGAGACACTTTTGGTTGAAAACCCAGAAAAAAGGTTTTGTTTAGGAAAATCACTTTTGGTCTCTCTGGCTGGAAATCAGTTTAAGAGCATAAAAACAAGATGCTGCTGCTTTGAGGCAGTAAAGTGGTGAACGCATCAGGTATTCATGAAAATGTCATCAAACTTGTAAGAATTGTGTCCTGAGACACTTTCCTTGGTTGAAAACCCAGAAAAAAGGTTTTGTTTAGGAAAATCCACTTTTGGTCTCTCTACGGGCTGGAAATCAGTTTAAGAGCATAAAAACAAGATGTTGCTGCTTTGAGGCAGTAAAGTGGTGAAAGCATCAGGTATTCATGAAAATGTCATCAAACTTGTAAGAATTGTGTCCTGAGACACTTTTTTGGTTGAAAACCCAGAAAAAAGGTTTTGTTTAGGAAAATCCACTTTTGGTCTCTCTGGCTGGAAATCAGTTTAAGAGCATAAAACAAGATGTTGCTGCTTTGAGGCAGTAAAGTGGTGAAAGCATCAGGTATTCATGAAAATGTCATCAAACTTGTAAGAATTGTGTCCTGAGACACTTTCTTTGGTTGAAAACCCAGAAAAAAGGTTTTGTTTAGGAAAATCCACTTTTGGTCTCTCTGCGGGCTGGAAATCAGTTTAAGAGCATAAAAACAAGAACTTGCTGCTTTGAGGCAGTAAAGTGGTGAAAGCATCAGGTATTCATGAAAATGTCATCAAACTTGTAAGAATTGTGTCCTGAGACAATTTATATAGTTGAAAACCCAGAAAAAAGGTTTTGTTTAGGAAAATCCACTTTTGGTCTCTCTGCGGGCTGGAAATCAGTTTAAGAGCATAAAAACAAGATGTTGCTGCTTTGAGGCAGTAAAGTGGTGAAAGCATCAGGTATTCATGAAAATGTCATCAAACTTGTAAGAATTGTGTCCTGAGACACTTTCTTTGGTTGAAAACCCAGAAAAAAGGTTTTGTTTAGGAAAATCCACTTTTGGTCTCTCTATGCGCTGGAAATCAGTTTAAGAGCATGAAAACAAGAACTTGCTGCTTTGAGGCAGTAAAGTGGTGAAAGCATCAGGTATTCATGAAAATGTCATCAAACTTGTAAGAATTGTGTCCTGAGACACTTTCTTTGGTTGAAAACCCAGAAAAAGGTTTTGTTTATGAAAATCCACTTTTGGTCTCTCTGCGGGCTGGAAATCAGTTTAAGAGCATAAAACAAGATGTTGCTGCTTTGAGGCAGTAAAGTGGTGAAAGCATCAGGTATTCATGAAAATGTCATCAAACTTGTAAGAATTGTGTCCTGAGACACTTTCTTGAGTTGAAAACCCAGAAAAAGGTTTTGTTTAGGAAAATCCACTTTTGGTCTCTCTGCGGCTGGAAATCAGTTTAAGAGCATCAAAACAAGAACTTGCTGCTTTGAGGCAGTAAAGTGGTGAAAGCATCAGGTATTCATGAAAATGTCATCAAACTTGTAAGAATTGTGTCCTGAGACACTTTCCCTAGTTGAAAACCCAGAAAAAAGGTTTTGTTTAGGAAAATCCACTTTTGGTCTCTCTGCGGGCTGGAAATCAGTTTAAGAGCATAAAAACAAGAACTTAATGCTTTTGAGGCAGTAAAGTGGTGAAAGCATCAGGTATTCATGAAAATGTCATCAAACTTGTAAGAATTGTGTCCTGAGACACTTTCTTTGGTTGAAAACCCAGAAAAAAGGTTTTGTTTAGGAAAATCCACTTTGGTCTCTCTGCGGGCTGGAAATCAGTTTAAGAGCATAAAAACAAGAACTTGCTGCTTTGAGGCAGTAAAGTGGTGAAAGCATCAGGTATTCATGAAAATGTCATCAAACTTGTAAGAATTGTGTCCTGAGACACTTTTTTGGTTGAAAACCCAGAAAAAAGGTTTTGTTTAGGAAAATCCACTTTGGTCTCTCTCATGGCTGGAAATCAGTTTAAGAGCATAAAACAAGATGTTGCTGCTTTGAGGCAGTAAAGTGGTGAAAGCATCAGGTATTCATGAAAATGTCATCAAACTTGTAAGAATTGTGTCCTGAGACACTTTCTTGTTGAAAACCCAGAAAAAGGTTTTGTTTAGGAAAATCCACTTTTGGTCTCTCTGCGGGCTGGAAATCAGTTTAAGAGCATAAAACAAGAACTTAATGCTTTTGAGGCAGTAAAGTGGTGAAAGCATCAGGTATTCATGAAAATGTCATCAAACTTGTAAGAATTGTGTCCTGAGACACTTTCTATAGTTGAAAACCCAGAAATAAAGGTTTTGTTTAGGAAAATCCACCTTTGGTCTCTCTGCGGGCTGGAAATCAGTTTAAGAGCATAAAACAAGATGTTGCTGCTTTGAGGCAGTAAAGTGGTGAAAGCATCAGGTATTCATGAAAATGTCATCAAACTTGTAAGAATTGTGTCCTGAGACACTTTCTTTGGTTGAAAACCCAGAAATAAGGTTTTGTTTAGGAAAATCCACTTTTGGTCTCTCTATGGCTGGAAATCAGTTTAAGAGCATAAAAACAAGAACTTGCTGCTTTGAGGCAGTAAAGTGGTGAAAGCATCAGGTATTCATGAAAATGTCATCAAACTTGTAAGAATTGTGTCCTAAGACACTTTCTTTGGTTGAAAACCCAGAAAAAAGGTTTTGTTTAGGAAAATCCACTTTTGGTCTCTCTGCGGGCTGGAAATCAGTTTAAGAGCATAAAAACAAGATGTTGCTGCTTTGAGGCAGTAAAGTGGTGAAAGCATCAGGTATTCATGAAAATGTCATCAAACTTGTAAGAATTGTGTCCTGAGACACTTTTGGTTGAAAACCCAGAAAAAAGGTTTTGTTTATGAAAATCCACTTTTGGTCTCTCTGCGGGCTGGAAATCAGTTTAAGAGCATAAAAACAAGATGTTGCTGCTTTGAGGCAGTAAAGTGGTGAAAGCATCAGGTATTCATGAAAATGTCATCAAACTTGTAAGAATTGTGTCCTGAGACACTTTCCCTAGTTGAAAACCCAGAAAAAAGGTTTTGTTTAGGAAAATCCACTTTTGGTCTCTCTGCAGGCTGGAAATCAGTTTAAGAGCATAAAAACAAGATGTTGCTGCTTTGAGGCAGTAAAGTGGTGAAAGCATCAGGTATTCATGAAAATGTCATCAAACTTGTAAGAATTGTGTCCTGAGACACTTTTGGTTGAAAATCCCCAAAAAAGGTTTTGTTTAGGAAAATCCACTTTTGGTCTCTCTGTGGGCTGGAAATCAGTTTAAGAGCATAAAAACAAGATGTTGCTGCTTTGAGGCAGTAAAGTGGTGAAAGCATCAGGTATTCATGAAAATGTCATCAAACTTGTAAGAATTGTGTCCTGAGACACTTTCTTTGGTTGAAAACCCAGAAAAAAAGGTTTTGTTTAGGAAAATCCACTTTTGGTCTCTATGCGTGCTGGAAATCAGTTTAAGAGCATAAAACAAGATGTTGCTGCTTTGAGGCAGTAAAGTGGTGAAAGCATCAGGTATTCATGAAAATGTCATCAAACTTGTAAGAATTGTGTCCTGAGACACTTTTTTGGTTGAAAACCCAGAAAAAAGGTTTTGTTTAGGAAAATCCACTTTTGGTCTCTCTGCGGGCTGGAAATCAGTTTAAGAGCATAAAAACAAGATGTTGCTGCTTTGAGGCAGTAAAGTGGTGAAAGCATCAGGTATTCATGAAAATGTCATCAAACTTGTAAGAATTGTGTCCTGAGACACTTTCCCTAGTTGAAAACCCAGAAAAAAGGTTTTGTTTATGAAAATCCACTTTTGGTCTCTCTGCGGGCTGGAAATCAGTTTAAGAGCATAAAACAAGATGTTGCTGCTTTGAGGCAGTAAAGTGGTGAAAGCATCAGGTATTCATGAAAATGTCATCAAACTTGTAAGAATTGTGTCCTGAGACACTTTTTTGGTTGAAAACCCAGAAAAAAGGTTTTGTTTATGAAAATCCACTTTGGTCTCTCTCTGGGCTGGAAATCAGTTTAAGAGCATAAAAACAAGATGTTGCTGCTTTGAGGCAGTAAAGTGGTGAAAGCATCAGGTATTCATGAAAATGTCATCAAACTTGTAAGAATTGTGTCCTGAGACACTTTCTTTGGTTGAAAACCCAGAAAAAAGGTTTTGTTTAGGAAAATCCACTTTTGGTCTCTCTGCGGCTGGAAATCAGTTTAAGAGCATAAAACAAGATGTTGCTGCTTTGAGGCAGTAAAGTGGTGAAAGCATCAGGTATTCATGAAAATGTCATCAAACTTGTAAGAATTGTGTCCTGAGACACTTTCCCTAGTTGAAAACCCAGAAAAAAGGTTTTGTTTATGAAAATCCACTTTTGGTCTCTCTCTCTGCGGGCTGGAAATCAGTTTAAGAGCATAAAAACAAGATGTTGCTGCTTTGAGGCAGTAAAGTGGTGAAAGCATCAGGTATTCATGAAAATGTCATCAAACTTGTAAGAATTGTGTCCTGAGACACTTTCTTTGTTTGAAAACCCAGAGAAAAGGTTTTGTTTATGAAAATCCACTTTTGGTCTCTCTGCGGGCTGGAAATCAGTTTAAGAGCATAAAAACAAGATGTTGCTGCTTTGAGGCAGTAAAGTGGTGAAAGCATCAGGTATTCATGAAAATGTCATCAAACTTGTAAGAATTGTGTCCTGAGACACTTTCTTTGGTTGAAAACCCAGAAAAAGGTTTTGTTTAGGAAAATCCACTTTTGGTCTCTATGCGTGCTGGAAATCAGTTTAAGAGCATAAAAACAAGATGTTGCTGCTTTGAGGCAGTAAAGTGGTGAAAGCATCAGGTATTCATGAAAATGTCATCAAACTTGTAAGAATTGTGTCCTGAGACACTTTTGGTTGAAAACCCAGAAAAAAGGTTTTGTTTATGAAAATCCACTTTTGGTCTCTCTATGGCTGGAAATCAGTTTAAGAGCATAAAACAAGATGTTGCTGCTTTGAGGCAGTAAAGTGGTGAAAGCATCAGGTATTCATGAAAATGTCATCAAACTTGTAAGAATTGTGTCCTGAGACACATTTTTGGTTGAAAACCCAGAAAAAGGTTTTGTTTAGGAAAATCCACCATTGGTCTCTCTGCGGGCTGGAAATCAGTTTAAGAGCATAAAACAAGATGTTGCTGCTTTGAGGCAGTAAAGTGGTGAAAGCATCAGGTATTCATGAAAATGTCATCAAACTTGTAAGAATTGTGTCCTAAGACACTTTCTCTTGTTGAAAACCCAGAAAAAAAGGTTTTGTTTATGAAAATCCACTTTTGGTCTCTATGCGTGCTGGAAATCAGTTTAAGAGCATAAAAACAAGATGTTGCTGCTTTGAGGCAGTAAAGTGGTGAAAGCATCAGGTATTCATGAAAATGTCATCAAACTTGTAAGAATTGTGTCCTGAGACACTTTCCCTAGTTGAAAACCCAGAAAAAAGGTTTTGTTTAGGAAAATCCACCTTTGGTCTCTCTGCGGGCTGGAAATCAGTTTAAGAGCATAAAAACAAGATGTTGCTGCTTTGAGGCAGTAAAGTGGTGAAAGCATCAGGTATTCATGAAAATGTCATCAAACTTGTAAGAATTGTGTCCTGAGACACTTTCTCTTGTTGAAAACCCAGAAAAAAGGTTTTGTTTATGAAAATCCACTTTTGGTCTCTCTGCGGGCTGGAAATCAGTTTAAGAGCATAAAAACAAGATGTTGCTGCTTTGAGGCAGTAAAGTGGTGAAAGCATCAGGTATTCATGAAAATGTCATCAAACTTGTAAGAATTGTGTCCTGAGACACTTTCTTTGGTTGAAAACCCAGAAAAAAGGTTTTGTTTAGGAAAATCCACTTTTGGTCTCTCTGCGGGCTGGAAATCAGTTTAAGAGCATAAAAACAAGATGTTGCTGCTTTGAGGCAGTAAAGTGGTGAAAGCATCAGGTATTCATGAAAATGTCATCAAACTTGTAAGAATTGTGTCCTGAGACACTTTCTTTGGTTGAAAACCCAGAAAAAGGTTTTGTTTATGA
>JAYMGU010000029.1:763852-804695 GCA_036178185.1 Liparis tanakae
CATGAACATGTCATCAAACTTGTAAGAATTGTGTCCTAAGACACTTTTTTTGAAAACCCCCAAAAAAGGTTTTGTTTAGGAAAATCCACTTTTGGTCTCTCGGCGGGCTGGAAATCAGTTTAAGAGCATAAAAACAAGAACTTGCTGCTTTGAGGCAGTAAAGTGGTGAACGCATCAGGTATTCATGAAAATGTCATCAAACTTGTAAGAATTGTGTCCTGAGACACTTTCTTTGGTTGAAAACCCAGAAAAAAGGTTTTGTTTAGGAAAATCCACTTTTGGTCTCTCGGCGGGCTGGAAATCAGTTTAAGAGCATAAAAACAAGATGTTGCTTCTTTGAGGCAGTAAAGTGGTAAAAGCATCAGGTATTCATGAAAATGTCATCAAACTTGTAAGAATTGTGTCCTGAGACAATTTATTTGGTTGAAAACCCAGAAAAAAAGGTTTTGTTTAGGAAAATCCACTTTTGGTCTCTCTGCGGGCTGGAAATCAGTTTAAGAGCATAAAAACAAGAACTTGCTGCTTTGAGGCAGTAAAGTGGTGAACGCATCAGGTATTCATGAAAATGTCATCAAACTTGTAAGAATTGTGTCCTGAGACACTTTCTTTGGTTGAAAACCCAGAAAAAAGGTTTTGTTTATGAAAATCCACTTTTGGTCTCTCTGCGGGCTGGAAATCAGTTTAAGAGCATAAAAACAAGATGTTGCTGCTTTGAGGCAGTAAAGTGGTGATGGAAGCATCAGGCATTCATGAAAATGTCATCAAACTTGTAAGAATTGTGTCCTGAGACACTTTCTTTGGTTGAAAACCCAGAAAAAAGGTTTTGTTTAGGAAAATCCACTTTTGGTCTCTCTGCGGGCTGGAAATCAGTTTAAGAGCATAAAAACAAGAACTTGCTGCTTTGAGGAAGTAAAATGATGAAATCATCAGGTATTCATGAAAATGTCATCAAACTTGTAAGAATTATGTCCTGAGACACTTTCTTTGGTTGAAAACCCAGAAAAAAAGGTTTTGTTTAGGAAAATCCACTTTTGGTCTCTCTGCGGGCTGGAAATCAGTTTAAGAGCATAAAAACAAGAATGTACTGCTTTGAGGCAGTAAAGTGATGAAAGCATCAGGTATTCATGAAAATGTCATCAAACTTGTAAGAATTGTGTCCTGAGACACTTTCCCTAGTTGAAAACCCAGAAAAAAAGGTTTTGTTTAGGAAAATCCACTTTTGGTCTCTCTGCGGGCTGGAAATCAGTTTAAGAGCATAAAAACAAGAACTTGCTGCTTTGAGGCAGTAAAGTGATGAAAGCATCAGGTATTCATGAAAATGTCATCAAACTTGTAAGAATTATGTCCTGAGACACTTTCTTTGGTTGAAAACCCAGAAAAAAAGTTTTTTTTAGGAAAATCCACTTTTGGTCTCTCTGCGGGCTGGAAATCAGTTTAAGAGCATAAAAACAAGAACTTGCTGCTTTGAGGCAGTAAAGTGGTGAAAGCATCAGGTATTCATGAAAATGTCATCAAACTTTTAATAATTGTGTCCTAAGACACTTTCTCTTGTTGAAAACCCCCCAAAAAGGGTTTTGTTTAGGAAAATCCACTTGTGGTCTCTCTGCGGTCTGGAAATCAGTTTAAGAGCATAAAAACAAGAACTTAATGCTTTTGAGGCAGTAAAGTGGTGAAAGCATCAGGTATTCATGAAAATGTCATCAAACTTGTAAGAATTGTGTCCTGAGACACTTTCTTTGGTTGAAAACCCAGAAAAAAGATTTTCTTTAGGAAAATCCACTTTTGGTCTCTATGCGTGCTGGAAATCAGTTTAAGAACATAAAAACAAGATGTTGCTGCTTTGAGGCAGTAAAGTGATGAAAGCATCAGGTATTCATGAAAATGTCATCAAACTTGTAAGAATTGTGTCCTGAGACACTTTCTTTGGTTGAAAACTCAGAAAAAAGGTTTTGTTTAGGAAAATCCACTTTTGGTCTCTATGCGTGCTGGAAATCAGTTTAAGAGCATAAAAACAAGATGTTATTGCTTTGAGGCAGTAAAGTGGTGAAAGCATCAGGTATTCATGAAAATGTCATCAAACTTGTAAGAATTGTGTCCTGAGACACTTTCTTTGGTTGAAAACCCAGAAAAAAGGTTTTGTTTAGGAAAATCCACTTTTGGTCTCTCTGCGGGCTGGAAATCAGTTTAAGAGCATAAAAACAAGAACTTGCTGCTTTGAGGAAGTAAAATGATGAAATCATCAGGTATTCATGAAAATGTCATCAAACTTGTAAGAATTATGTCCTGAGACACTTTCCCTAGTTGAAAACCCAGAAAAAAGGTTTTGTTTATGAAAATCCACTTTTGGTCTCTCTGCGGGCTGGAAATCAGTTTAAGAGCATAAAAACAAGATGTTGCTGCTTTGAGGCAGTAAAGTGGTGAAAGCATCAGGTATTCATGAAAATGTCATCAAACTTGTAAGAATTATGTCCTGAGACACTTTCTTTGGTTGAAAACCCAGAAAAAAAGGTTTTGTTTAGGAAAATCCACTTTTGGTCTCTCTGCGGGCTGGAAATCAGTTTAAGAGCATAAAAACAAGAATGTACTGCTTTGAGGCAGTAAAGTGATGAAAGCATCAGGTATTCATGAAAATGTCATCAAACTTGTAAGAATTGTGTCCTGAGACACTTTCCCTAGTTGAAAACCCAGAAAAAAGGTTTTGTTTAGGAAAATCCACTTTTGGTCTCTCTCTTGGGCTGGAAATCAGTTTAAGAGCATAAAACAAGAACTTGCTGCTTTGAGGCAGTAAAGTGGTGAAAGCATCAGGTATTCATGAAAATGTCATCAAACTTGTAAGAATTGTGTCCTGAGACACTTTCTTTGGTTGAAAACCCAGAAAAAAGGTTTTGTTTATGAAAATCCACTTTTGGTCTCTTTGCGGGCTGGAAATCAGTTTAAGAGCATAAAAACAAGATGTTGCTGCTTTGAGGCAGTAAAGTGGTGAAAGCATCAGGTATTCATGAAAATGTCATCAAACTTGTAAGAATTGTGTCCTGAGACACTTTCTTTGGTTGAAAACCCAGAAAAAAGGTTTTGTTTAGGAAAATCCACTTTTGGTCTCTCTGCAGGCTGGAAATCAGTTTAAGAGCATAAAAACAAGAACTTAATGCTTTTGAGGCAGTAAATTGGTGAAAGCATCAGGTATTCATGAACATGTCATCAAACTTGTAAGAATTGTGTCCTAAGACACTTTCTTTGGTTGAAAACCCCCAAAAAAGGTTTTGTTTAGGAAAATCCACTTTTGGTCTCTCGGCGGGCTGGAAATCAGTTTAAGAGCATAAAAACAAGAACTTGCTGCTTTGAGGCAGTAAAGTGGTGAACGCATCAGGTATTCATGAAAATGTCATCAAACTTGTAAGAATTGTGTCCTGAGACACTTTCTTTGGTTGAAAACCCAGAAAAAAGGTTTTGTTTAGGAAAATCCACTTTTGGTCTCTCGGCGGGCTGGAAATCAGTTTAAGAGCATAAAAACAAGATGTTGCTTCTTTGAGGCAGTAAAGTGGTAAAAGCATCAGGTATTCATGAAAATGTCATCAAACTTGTAAGAATTGTGTCCTGAGACAATTTATTTGGTTGAAAACCCAGAAAAAAGGTTTTGTTTAGGAAAAATGACTTTTGGTCTCTCTGCGGGCTGGAAATCAGTTTAAGAGCATAAAAACAAGAACTTGCTGCTTTGAGGCAGTAAAGTGGTGAACGCATCAGGTATTCATGAAAATGTCATCAAACTTGTAAGAATTGTGTCCTGAGACACTTTCTTTGGTTTTGTTTATGAAAATCCACTTTTGGTCTCTCTGCGGGCTGGAAATCAGTTTAAGAGCATAAAAACAAGATGTTGCTGCTTTGAGGCAGTAAAGTGGTGAAAGCATCAGGTATTCATGAAAATGTCATCAAACTTGTAAGAATTGTGTCCTGAGACACTTTCTTTGGTTGAAAAACCAGAAAAAAGGTTTTGTTTAGGAAAATCCACTTTTGGTCTCTCTGCGGCTGGGAAATCAGTTTAAGAGCATAAAACAAGAACTTGCTGCTTTGAGGAAGTAAAATGATGAAATCATCAGGTATTCATGAAAATGTCATCAAACTTGTAAGAATTATGTCCTGAGACACTTTCTTTGGTTGAAAACCCAGAAAAAAAGGGTTTTGTTTAGGAAAATCCACTTTTGGTCTCTCTGCGGGCTGGAAATCAGTTTAAGAGCATAAAAACAAGAATGTACTGCTTTGAGGCAGTAAAGTGATGAAAGCATCAGGTATTCATGAAAATGTCATCAAACTTGTAAGAATTGTGTCCTGAGACACTTTCCCTAGTTGAAAACCCAGAAAAAAGGTTTTGTTTAGGAAAATCCACTTTTGGTCTCTCTGCGGGCTGGAAATCAGTTTAAGAGCATAAAAACAAGAACTTGCTGCTTTGAGGCAGTAAAGTGATGAAAGCATCAGGTATTCATGAAAATGTCATCAAACTTTTAATAATTGTGTCCTAAGACACTTTCTTTGCTTGAAAACCCAGAAAAAAGGTTTTGTTTAGGAAAATCCACTTTTGGTCTCTCTGCAGGCTGGAAATCAGTTTAAGAGCATAAAAACAAGAACTTAATGCTTTTGAGGCAGTAAATTGGTGAAAGCATCAGGTATTCATGAACATGTCATCAAACTTGTAAGAATTGTGTCCTAAGACACTTTCTTTGGTTGAAAACCCCCAAAAAAGGTTTTGTTTAGGAAAATCCACTTTTGGTCTCTCGCGGCTGGGAAATCAGTTTAAGAGCATAAAACAAGAACTTGCTGCTTTGAGGCAGTAAAGTGGTGAACGCATCAGGTATTCATGAAAATGTCATCAAACTTGTAAGAATTGTGTCCTGAGACACTTTCTTTGGTTGAAAACCCAGAAAAAAGGTTTTGTTTAGGAAAATCCACTTTTGGTCTCTCGGCGGGCTGGAAATCAGTTTAAGAGCATAAAAACAAGATGTTGCTGCTTTGAGGCAGTAAAGTGGTGAAAGCATCAGGTATTCATGAAAATGTCATCAAACTTGTAAGAATTGTGTCCTGAGACAATTTATTTGGTTGAAAACCCAGAAAAAAGGTTTTGTTTAGGAAAATCCACTTTTGGTCTCTCTGGGCTGGAAATCAGTTTAAGAGCATAAAAACAAGAACTTGCTGCTTTGAGGCAGTAAAGTGGTGAACGCATCAGGTATTCATGAAAATGTCATCAAACTTTTAATAATTGTGTCCTAAGACACTTTCTCTTGTTGAAAACCCCCCAAAAAGGGTTTTGTTTAGGAAAATCCACTTGTGGTCTCTCTGCGGTCTGGAAATCAGTTTAAGAGCATAAAAACAAGAACTTAATGCTTTTGAGGCAGTAAAGTGGTGAAAGCATCAGGTATTCATGAAAATGTCATCAAACTTGTAAGAATTATGTCCTGAGACACTTTCTTTGGTTGAAAACCCAGAAAAAAAGGTTTTGTTTAGGAAAATCCACTTTTGGTCTCTCTGCGGGCTGGAAATCAGTTTAAGAGCATAAAAACAAGAATGTACTGCTTTGAGGCAGTAAAGTGATGAAAGCATCAGGTATTCATGAAAATGTCATCAAACTTGTAAGAATTGTGTCCTGAGACACTTTCCCTAGTTGAAAACCCAGAAAAAAGGTTTTGTTTAGGAAAATCCACTTTTGGTCTCTCTGCGGGCTGGAAATCAGTTTAAGAGCATAAAAACAAGAACTTGCTGCTTTGAGGCAGTAAAGTGGTGAAAGCATCAGGTATTCATGAAAATGTCATCAAACTTGTAAGAATTGTGTCCTGAGACACTTTCTTTGGTTGAAAACCCAGAAAAAAGGTTTTGTTTATGAAAATCCACTTTTGGTCTCTGCGGGCTGGAAATCAGTTTAAGAGCATAAAAACAAGATTTTGCTGCTTTGAGGCAGTAAAGTGGTGAACGCATCAGGTATTCATGAAAATGTCATCAAACTTGTAAGAATTGTGTCCTGAGACACTTTCTTTGGTTGAAAACCCAGAAAAAAGGTTTTGTTTAGGAAAATCCACTTTTGGTCTCTCTGCAGGCTGGAAATCAGTTTAAGAGCATAAAAACAAGAACTTAATGCTTTTGAGGCAGTAAATTGGTGAAAGCATCAGGTATTCATGAACATGTCATCAAACTTGTAAGAATTGTGTCCTAAGACACTTTCTTTGGTTGAAAACCCCCAAAAAAGGTTTTGTTTAGGAAAATCCACTTTTGGTCTCTCGGCGGGCTGGAAATCAGTTTAAGAGCATAAAAACAAGAACTTGCTGCTTTGAGGCAGTAAAGTGGTGAACGCATCAGGTATTCATGAAAATGTCATCAAACTTGTAAGAATTGTGTCCTGAGACACTTTCTTTGGTTGAAAACCCAAAAAAAGGTTTTGTTTAGGAAAATCCACTTTTGGTCTCTCGGCGGCCTGGAAATCAGTTTAACAGCATAAAACAAGATGTTGCTTCTTTGAGGCAGTAAAGTGGTGAAAGCATCAGGTATTCATGAAAATGTCATCAAACTTGTAAGAATTGTGTCCTGAGACAATTTATTTGGTTGAAAACCCAGAAAAAAGGTTTTGTTTAGGAAAATCCACTTTTGGTCTCTCTGCGGGCTGGAAATCAGTTTAAGAGCATAAAAACAAGAACTTGCTGCTTTGAGGCAGTAAAGTGGTGAAAGCATCGAGGTTTTCATGAAAATGTCATCAAACTTGTAAGAATTGTGTCCTGAGACACTTTCTTTGGTTAAAAACCCAGAAAAAAGGTTTTGTTTATGAAAATCCACTTTTGGTCTCTCTGCGGGCTGGAAATCAGTTTAAGAGCATAAAAACAAGATGTTGCTGCTTTGAGGCAGTAAAGTGGTGAAAGCATCAGGTATTCATGAAAATGTCATCAAACTTGTAAGAATTGTGTCCTGAGACACTTTCTTTGGTTGAAAACCCAGAAAAAAGGTTTTGTTTAGGAAAATCCACTTTTGGGTCTCTCTCGGGCTGGAAATCAGTTTAAGAGCATAAAAACAAGAACTTGCTGCTTTGAGGCAGTAAAGTGGTGAAAGCATCAGGTATTCATGAAAATGTCATCAAACTTGTAAGAATTGTGTCCTGAGACACTTTCTTTGGTTGAAAACCCAGAAAAAAAGGTTTTGTTTAGGAAAATCCACTTTTGGTCTCTCTGCGGGCTGGAAATCAGTTTAAGAGCATAAAAACAAGAATGTACTGCTTTGAGGCAGTAAAGTGATGAAAGCATCAGGTATTCATGAAAATGTCATCAAACTTGTAAGAATTGTGTCCTGAGACACTTTTTGAAAACCCAGAAAAAGGTTTTGTTTAGGAAAATCCACTTTTGGTCTCTCTGCGGGCTGGAAATCAGTTTAAGAGCATAAAAACAAGAACTTGCTGCTTTGAGGCAGTAAAGTGATGAAAGCATCAGGTATTCATGAAAATGTCATCAAACTTGTAAGAATTATGTCCTGAGACACTTTCTTTGTTGGAAAACCCAGAAAAAAGTTTTTTTAGGAAAATCCACTTTGGTCTCTCTGCGGCTGGAAATCAGTTTAAGAGCATAAAACAAGAACTTGCTGCTTTGAGGCAGTAAAGTGGTGAAAGCATCAGGTATTCATGAAAATGTCATCAAACTTGTAATAATTGTGTCCTGAGACACTTTCTTTGGTTGAAAACCCCCAAAAAAGGTTTTGTTTAGAAAAATCCACTTTTGGTCTCTCTGCGGGCTGGAAATCAGTTTAAGAGCATAAAAACAAGAACTTGCTGCTTTGAGGCAGTAAAGTGGTGAAAGCATCAGGTATTCATGAAAATGTCATCAAACTTGTAAGAATTGTGTCCTGAGACACTTTTTTGGTTGAAAACCAGAAAAAAAGGTTTTGTTTAGGAAAATCCACTTTTGGTCTCTGCGGCTGGAAATCAGTTTAAGAGCATAAAAACAAGAACTTGCTGCTTTGAGGCAGTAAAGTGGTGAAAGCATCAGGTATTCATGAAAATGTCATCAAACTTGTAAGAATTGTGTCCTGAGACACTTTCCCTAGTTGAAAACCCAGAAAAAAGGTTTTGTTTATGAAAATCCACTTTTGGTCTCTCCGGGCTGGAAATCAGTTTAAGAGCATAAAAACAAGATGTTGCTGCTTTGAGGCAGTAAAGTGGTGAAAGCATCAGGTATTCATGAAAATGTCATCAAACTTGTAAGAATTGTGTCCTGAGACACTTTCTTTGGTTGAAAACCCAGAAAAAAGGTTTTGTTTAGGAAAATCCACTTTTGGTCTCTCTGCGGGCTGGAAATCAGTTTAAGAGCATAAAAACAAGATGTTGCTGCTTTGAGGCAGTAAAGTGATGAAAGCATCAGGTATTCATGAAAATGTCATCAAACTTGTAAGAATTGTGTCCTGAGACACTTTCATTGGTTGAAAACCCAGAAAAAAGGTTTTGTTTAGGAAAATCCACTTTTGGTCTCTCTGCGGCTGGAAACCAGTTTAAGAGCATAAAAACAAGATGTTGCTGCTTTGAGGCAGTAAAGTGGCGAAAGCATCAGGTTTTCATGAAAATGTCATCAAACTTGTAAGAATTGTGTCCTGAGACAATTCATTTGGTTGAAAACCCAGAAAAAGGTTTTGTTTAGGAAAATCCACTTTTGGTCTCTCTGGGCTGGAAATCAGTTTAAGAGCATAAAAACAAGATGTTGCTGCTTTGAGGCAGTAAAGTGGTGAAAGCATCAGGTATTCATGAAAATGTCATCAAACTTGTAAGAATTGTGTCCTGAGACACTTTCTTTGGTTGAAAACCCAGAAAAAAGGTTTTGTTTAGGAAAATCCACTTTGGTCTCTCTATGGCTGGAAATCAGTTTAAGAGCATAAAAACAAGATGTTGCTGCTTTGAGGCAGTAAAGTGGTGAAAGCATCAGGTATTCATGAAAATGTCATCAAACTTGTAAGAATTGTGTCCTGAGACACTTTCCCTAGTTGAAAACCCAGAAAAAGGTTTTGTTTATGAAAATCCACTTTTGGTCTCTCTGGCTGGAAATCAGTTTAAGAGCATAAAAACAAGATGTTGCTGCTTTGAGGCAGTAAAGTGGTGAAAGCATCAGGTATTCATGAAAATGTCATCAAACTTGTAAGAATTGTGTCCTGAGACACTTTTTGGTTGAAAACCCAGAAAAAGGTTTTGTTTAGGAAAATCCACTTTTGGTCTCTCTGGCGGCTGGAAATCAGTTTAAGAGCATAGAACCAAGATGCTGCTGCTCTGAGGCAGTAAAGTGGTGAACGCATCAGGTATCCATGAAAATGTCACCAAACCTGTAAGAATTGTGTCCTGAGACACTTTCCTAGTTGAAAACCCAGAAAAAGGTTTTGTTTATGAAAATCCACTTTTGGTCTCTCTGCGGGCTGGAAATCAGTTTAAGAGCATAAAACAAGATGTTGCTGCTTTGAGGCAGTAAAGTGGTGAAAGCATCAGGTATTCATGAAAATGTCATCAAACTTGTAAGAATTGTGTCCTGAGACACATTGTCTTTGGTTGAAAACCCAGAAAAAAGGTTTTGTTTAGGAAAATCCACTTTGGTCTCTCTATGGCTGGAAATCAGTTTAAGAGCATAAAAACAAGATGTTGCTGCTTTGAGGCAGTAAAGTGGTGAAAGCATCAGGTATTCATGAAAATGTCATCAAACTTGTAATAATTGTGTCCTAAGACACTTTCTCTTGTTGAAAACCCAGAAAAAAGGTTTTGTTTATGAAAATCCACTTTGGTCTCTCTCATGGCTGGAAATCATTTTAAGAGCATAAAAACAAGATGTTGCTGCTTTGAGGCAGTAAAGTGGTGAAAGCATCATGTATTCATGAAAATGTCATCAAACTTGTAAGAATTGTGTCCTGAGACACTTTCTTTGGTTGAAAACCCAGAAAAAAGGTTTTGTTTAGGAAAATCCACTTTTGGTCTCTCTATGGCTGGAAATCAGTTTAAGAGCATAAAACAAGATGTTGCTGCTTTGAGGCAGTAAAGTGGTGAAAGCATCAGGTATTCATGAAAATGTCATCAAACTTGTAAGAATTGTGTCCTGAGACACTTTCTTTGGTTGAAAACCCCCCAAAAAGGTTTTGTTTATGAAAATCCACTTTTGGTCTCTCTATGGCTGGAAATCAGTTTAAGAGCATAAAAACAAGAACTTGTTGCTGCTTTGAGGCAGTAAAGTGGTGAAAGCATCAGGTATTCATGAAAATGTCATCAAACTTGTAAGAATTGTGTCCTGAGACACATTTTTCTTTGGTTGAAAACCCAGAAAAAGGTTTTGTTTAGGAAAATCCACTTTTGGTCTCTCTTGCGCGGGCTGGAAATCATTTTAAGAGCATAAAAACAAGATGTTGCTGCTTTGAGGCAGTAAAGTGGTGAAAGCATCAGGTATTCATGAAAATGTCATCAAACTTGTAAGAATTGTGTCCTTAGACACTTTCCCTAGTTGAAAACCCAGAAAAAAGGGTTTTGTTTAGGAAAATCCACTTTTGGTCTCTCTGTGGGCTGGAAATCATTTTAAGAGCATAAAAACAAGATGTTGCTGCTTTGAGGCAGTAAAGTGGTGAAAGCATCAGGTATTCATGAAAATGTCATCAAACTTGTAAGAATTGTGTCCTGAGACACTTTCTTTGGTTGAAAACCCAGAAAAAGGTTTTGTTTAGGAAAATCCACTTTTGGTCTCTCTGTGGGCTGGAAATCAGTTTAAGAGCATAAAAACAAGATGTTGCTGCTTTGAGGCAGTAAAGTGGTGAAAGCATCAGGTATTCATGAAAATGTCATCAAACTTGTAAGAATTGTGTCCTGAGACACTTTCCCTAGTTGAAAACCCAGAAAAAAGGTTTTGTTTATGAAAATCCACTTTTGGTCTCTCTGCGGGCTGGAAATCAGTTTAAGAGCATAAAAACAAGATGTTGCTGCTTTGAGGCAGTAAAGTGGTGAAAGCATCAGGTATTCATGAAAATGTCATCAAACTTGTAAGAATTGTGTCCTGAGACACTTTCCCTAGTTGAAAACCCAGAAAAAAGGTTTTGTTTATGAAAATCCACTTTTGGTCTCTCTATGGGCTGGAAATCAGTTTAAGAGCATAAAACAAGATGTTGCTGCTTTGAGGCAGTAAAGTGGTGAAAGCATCAGGTATTCATGAAAATGTCATCAAACTTGTAAGAATTGTGTCCTGAGACACTTTCTTTGGTTGAAAACCCAGAAAAAAGGTTTTGTTTAGGAAAATCCACTTTTGGTCTCTCTATGGCTGGAAATCATTTAAGAGCATAAAAACAAGATGTTGCTGCTTTGAGGCAGTAAAGTGGTGAAAGCATCAGGTATTCATGAAAATGTCATCAAACTTGTAAGAATTGTGTCCTGAGACACTTTCCCTAGTTGAAAACCCAGAAAAAAGGTTTTGTTTATGAAAATCCACTTTTGGTCTCTCTATGGCTGGAAATCAGTTTAAGAGCATAAAACAAGATGTTGCTGCTTTGAGGCAGTAAAGTGGTGAAAGCATCAGGTATTCATGAAAATGTCATCAAACTTGTAAGAATTGTGTCCTGAGACACATTGTCTTTGGTTGAAAACCCAGAAAAAAGGTTTTGTTTAGGAAAATCCACTTTTGGTCTCTCTATGGCTGGAAATCATTTTAAGAGCATAAAAACAAGATGTTGCTGCTTTGAGGCAGTAAAGTGGTGAAAGCATCAGGTATTCATGAAAATGTCATCAAACTTGTAAGAATTGTGTCTCACTTTCCCTAGTTGAGAACCCAGAAAAAAGGTTTTGTTTATGAAAATCCACTTTTGGTCTCTTTGCGAGCTGGAAATCAGTTTAAGAGCATAACAACAAGATGTTGCTGCTTTGAGGCAGTAAAGTGGTGAAAGCATCAGGTATTCATGAAAATGTCATCAAACTTGTAAGAATTGTGTCCTGAGACACTTTCTTTGGTTGAAAACCCAGAAAAAAGGTTTTGTTTAGGAAAATCCACTTTTGGTCTCTCTGCGTGCTGGAAATCAGTTTAAGAGCATAAAAACAAGATGTTGCTGCTTTGAGGCAGTAAAGTGGTGAAAGCATCAGGTATTCATGAAAATGTCATCAAACTTGTAAGAATTGTGTCCTGAGACACTTTCCCTAGTTGAAAACCCAGAAAAAAGGTTTTGTTTAGGAAAATCCACTTTTGGTCTCTGCGTGCTGGAAATCAGTTTAAGAGCATAAAAACAAGATGTTGCTGCTTTGAGGCAGTAAAGTGATGAAAGCATCAGGTATTCATGAAAATGTCATCAAACTTGTAAGAATTGTGTCCTAAGACACTTTCTCTTGTTGAAAACCCCCAAAATGGGTTTTGTTTAGGAAAATCCACTTTTGGTCTCTTTGGGCTGGAAATCAGTTTAAGAGCATAAAAACAAGATGTTGCTGCTTTGAGGCAGTAAAGTGGTGAACGCATCAGGTATTCATGAAAATGTCATCAAACTTGTAAGAATTGTGTCCTGAGACACTTTCTTTGGTTGAAAACCCAGAAAAAAGGTTTTGTTTAGGAAAATCCACTTTCGGTCTCTCTGCGTGGGCTGGAAATCAGTTTAAGAGCATAAAAACAAGAACTTAATGCTTTTGAGGCAGTAAAGTGGTGAAAGCATCAGGTATTCATGAAAATGTCATCAAACTTGTAAGAATTGTGTCCTGAGACACTTTCTATGGTTGAAAACCCAGAAAAAAGGTTTTGTTTAGTAAAATCCACTTTTGGTCTCTGCGGGCTGGAAATCAGTTTAAGAGCATAAAAACAAGATGTTGCTGCTTTGAGGCAGTAAAGTGGTGAAAGCATCAGGTATTCATGAAAATGTCATCAAACTTGTAAGAATTGTGTCCTGAGACACTTTCTTTGGTTGAAAACCCAGAAAAAAGGTTTTGTTTAGGAAAATCCACTTTTGGTCTCTCTGTGGGCTGGAAATCATTTTAAGAGCATAAAAACAAGATGTTGCTGCTTTGAGGCAGTAAAGTGGTGAAAGCATCAGGTATTCATGAAAATGTCATCAAACTTGTAAGAATTGTGTCCTGAGACACTTTCCCTAGTTGAAAACCCAGAAAAAAGGTTTTGTTTATGAAAATCCACCTTTTGGTCTCTCTATGGCTGGAAATCAGTTTAAGAGCATAAAAACAAGAACTTGCTGCTTTGAGGCAGTAAAGTGGTGAAAGCATCAGGTATTCATGAAAATGTCATCAAACTTGTAAGAATTGTGTCCTGAGACACTTTCTTTGGTTGAAAACCCAGAAAAAGGTTTTGTTTAGGAAAATCCACTTTTGGTCTCGGATGGAAATCAGTTTAAGAGCATAAAAACAAGATGTTGCTGCTTTGAGGCAGTAAAGTGGTGAAAGCATCAGGTATTCATGAAAATGTCATCAAACTTGTAAGAATTGTGTCCTGAGACACTTTCTTTGGGTGAAAACCCAGAAAAAAAATTTGGTTTAGGGAAATCCACTTTGGGTCTCTCTGGGCTGGAAATCAATTTAAGAGCATAAAAACAAGATGTTGCTGCTTTGAGGCAGTAAAGTGGTGAAAGCATCAGGTATTCATGAAAATGTCATCAAACTTGTAAGAATTGTGTCCTGAGACACTTTCCCTAGTTGAAAACCCAGAAAAAAGGTTTTGTTTAGGAAAATCCACCTTGGTCTCTCTATGGCTGGAAATCAGTTTAAGAGCATAAAACAAGATGTTGCTGCTTTGAGGCAGTAAAGTGGTGAAAGCATCAGGTATTCATGAAAATGTCATCAAACTTGTAAGAATTGTGTCCTGAGACACTTTTGTTGGTTGAAAACCCAGAAAAAAGGTTTTGTTTATGAAAATCCACTTTGGTCTCTCTATGGCTGGAAATCAGTTTAAGAGCATAAAACAAGATGTTGCTGCTTTGAGGCAGTAAAGTGGTGAAAGCATCAGGTATTCATGAAAATGTCTTCAAACTTGTAAGAATTGTGTCCTGAGACACTTTCTTTAGTTGAAAACCCAGAAAAAGGTTTTGTTTATGAAAATCCACTTTTGGTCTCTCTGCGGCTGGAAATCAGTTTAAGAGCATAAAAACAAGATGTTGCTGCTTTGAGGCAGTAAAGTGGTGAAAGCATCAGGTATTCATGAAAATGTCATCAAACTTGTAAGAATTGTGTCCTGAGACACTTTCTTTTTGGTTGAAAACCCAGAAAAAAGGTTTTGTTTATGAAAATCCACTTTTGGTCTCTCTATGGCTGGAAATCAGTTTAAGAGCATAAAAACAAGATGTTGCTGCTTTGAGGCAGTAAAGTGGTGAAAGCATCAGGTATTCATGAAAATGTCATCAAACTTGTAAGAATTGTGTCCTGAGACACATTTTTGGTTGAAAACCCAGAAAAAGGTTTTGTTTAGGAAAATCCACTTTTGGTCTCTCTATGGCTGGAAATCAGTTTAAGAGCATAAAAACAAGATGTTGCTGCTTTGAGGCAGTAAAGTGGTGAAAGCATCAGGTATTCATGAAAATGTCATCAAACTTGTAAGAATTGTGTCCTGAGACACTTTCCCTTGTTGAAAACCCAGAAAAAAGGTTTTGTTTATGAAAATCCACTTTTGGTCTCTTTCCGGCTGGAAATCAGTTTAAGAGCATAAAAACAAGATGTTGCTGCTTTGAGGCAGTAAAGTGGTGAAAGCATCAGGTATTCATGAAAATGTCATCAAACTTGTAAGAATTGTGTCCTGAGACACTTTCTATGGTTGAAAACCCAGAGAAAAGGTTTTGTTTATGAAAATCCACTTTTGGTCTCTTTGCGAGCTGGAAATCAGTTTAAGAGCATAAAAACAAGATGTTGCTGCTTTGAGGCAGTAAAGTGGTGAAAGCATCAGGTATTCATGAAAATGTCATCAAACTTGTAAGAATTGTGTCCTGAGACACATTTTCTTTGGTTGAAAACCCAGAAAAAAGGTTTTGTTTAGGAAAATCCACTTTTGGTCTCTCTACGGGCTGGAAATCATTTTAAGAGCATAAAAACAAGATGTTGCTGCTTTGAGGCAGTAAAGTGGTGAAAGCATCAGGTATTCATGAAAATGTCATCAAACTTGTAATAATTGTGTCCTAAGACACTTTCTCTTGTTGAAAACCCAGAAAAAAGGGTTTTGTTTAGTAAAATCCACTTTTGGTCTCTCTGCGGCTGGAAATCATTTAAGAGCATAAAACAAGATGTTGCTGCTTTGAGGCAGTAAAGTGGTGAAAGCATCAGGTATTCATGAAAATGTCATCAAACTTGTAAGAATTGTGTCCTGAGACACTTTATTTGGTTGAAAACCCAGAAAAAAGGTTTTGTTTAGGAAAATCCACCTTTGGTCTCTCTGTGGGCTGGAAATCAGTTTAAGAGCATAAAACAAGATGTTGCTGCTTTGAGGCAGTAAAGTGGTGAAAGCATCAGGTATTCATGAAAATGTCATCAAACTTGTAAGAATTGTGTCCTGAGACACTTTCCCTAGTTGAAAACCCAGAAAAAGGTTTTGTTTATGAAAATCCACTTTTGGTCTCTCTGTGGGCTGGAAATCAGTTTAAGAGCATAAAAACAAGATGTTGCTGCTTTGAGGCAGTAAAGTGGTGAAAGCATCAGGTATTCATGAAAATGTCATCAAACTTGTAAGAATTGTGTCCTGAGACACTTTCCCTAGTTGAAAACCCAGAAAAAGGTTTTGTTTATGAAAATCCACTTTTGGTCTCTCTATGGCTGGAAATCATTTAAGAGCATAAAACAAGATGTTGCTGCTTTGAGGCAGTAAAGTGGTGAAAGCATCAGGTATTCATGAAAATGTCATCAAACTTGTAAGAATTTTGTCCTTAGACACTTTCCCTAGTTGAAAACCCAGAAAAAAGGTTTTGTTTATGAAAATCCACTTTTGGTCTCTCTATGGGCTGGAAATCATTTAAGAGCATAAAAACAAGATGTTGCTGCTTTGAGGCAGTAAAGTGGTGAAAGCATCAGGTATTCATGAAAATGTCATCAAACTTGTAAGAATTGTGTCCTGAGACACTTTCTTTGGTTGAAAACCCAGAAAAAAGGTTTTGTTTATGAAAATCCACTTTTGGTCTCTCTGCGTGCTGGAAATCAGTTTAAGAGCATAAAAACAAGATGTTGCTGCTTTGAGGCAGTAAAGTGGTGAAAGCATCAGGTATTCATGAAAATGTCATCAAACTTGTAAGAATTGTGTCCTGAGACACTTTCTTAGTTGAAAACCCAGAAAAAAGGTTTTGTTTATGAAAATCCACTTTTGGTCTCTTTGCGAGCTGGAAATCAGTTTAAGAGCATAACAACAAGATGTTGCTGCTTTGAGGCAGTAAAGTGGTGAAAGCATCAGGTATTCATGAAAATGTCATCAAACTTGTAAGAATTGTGTCCTGAGACACATTTTCTTTGGTTGAAAACCCAGAAAAAAGGTTTTGTTTAGGAAAATCCACTTTTGGTCTCTCTACGGGCTGGAAATCATTTTAAGAGCATAAAAACAAGATGTTGCTGCTTTGAGGCAGTAAAGTGGTGAAAGCATCAGGTATTCATGAAAATGTCATCAAACTTGTAAGAATTGTGTCCTTAGACACTTTCCCTAGTTGAAAACCCAGAAAAAAGGTTTTGTTTATGAAAATCCACTTTTGGTCTCTCTATGGCTGGAAATCAGTTTAAGAGCATGAAACAAGATGTTGCTGCTTTGAGGCAGTAAAGTGGTGAAAGCATCAGGTATTCATGAAAATGTCATCAAACTTGTAAGAATTGTGTCCTGAGACACTTTCTTTGGTTGAAAACCCAGAAAAAAGGTTTTGTTTATGAAAATCCACTTTTGGTCTCTCTATGGCTGGAAATCATTTTAAGAGCATAAAAACAAGATGTTGCTGCTTTGAGGCAGTAAAGTGGTGAAAGCATCAGGTATTCATGAAAATGTCATCAAACTTGTAAGAATTGTGTCCTGAGACACTTTCCCTAGTTGAAAACCCAGAAAAAAGGTTTTGTTTATGAAAATCCACTTTTGGTCTCTCTGCGGGCTGGAAATCATTTTAAGAGCATAAAAACAAGATGTTGCTGCTTTGAGGCAGTAAAGTGGTGAAAGCATCAGGTATTCATGAAAATGTCATCAAACTTGTAAGAATTGTGTCCTGAGACACTTTCTTTGGTTGAAAACCCAGAAAAAAGGGTTTGTTTAGGAAAATCCTTTTGGTCTCTCTATGCTGGAAATCAGTTAAGACATAAAACAAGAACTTGCTGCTTTGCTTTGAGGCAGTAAAAGTGGTGAAAGCAACAGTTATTCATGAAAATGTCATCAAACTTGTAAGAATTGTGTCCTGAGACACTTTCTTTGGTTGAAAACCCAGAAAAAAGGTTTTGTTTATGAAAATCCACTTTTGGTCTCTTTGCGAGCTGGAAATCAGTTTAAGAGCATAACAACAAGATGTTGCTGCTTTGAGGCAGTAAAGTGGTGAAAGCATCAGGTATTCATGAAAATGTCATCAAACTTGTAAGAATTGTGTCCTGAGACACATTTTCTTTGGTTGAAAACCCAGAAAAAAGGTTTTGTTTAGGAAAATCCACTTTTGGTCTCTCTACGGGCTGGAAATCATTTTAAGAGCATAAAAACAAGATGTTGCTGCTTTGAGGCAGTAAAGTGGTGAAAGCATCAGGTATTCATGAAAATGTCATCAAACTTGTAATAATTGTGCCTTGTGTCCTAAGACACTTTCTCTTGTTGAAAACCCAGAAAAAGGGTTTTGTTTAGTAAAATCCACTTTTGGTCTCTCTGTGGCTGGAAATCATTTTAAGAGCATAAAACAAGATGTTGCTGCTTTGAGGCAGTAAAGTGGTGAAAGCATCAGGTATTCATGAAAATGTCATCAAACTTGTAAGAATTGTGTCCTGAGACAATTTATTTGGTTGAAACCCAGAAAAAAGGTTTTGTTTAGGAAAATCCACTTTTGGTCTCTCTGGGCTGGCTGAAATCAGTTTAAGAGCATAAAACAAGATGTTGCTGCTTTGAGGCAGTAAAGTGGTGAAAGCATCAGGTATTCATGAAAATGTCATCAAACTTGTAAGAATTGTGTCCTGAGACACTTTCCCTAGTTGAAAACCCAGAAAAAAGGTTTTGTTTATGAAAATCCACTTTTGGTCTCTCCGCGGCTGGAAATCATTTTAAGAGCATAAAAACAAGATGTTGCTTTGAGGCAGTAAAGTGGTGAAAGCATCAGGTATTCATGAACATGTCATCAAACTTGTAAGAATTTTGTCCTTAGACACTTTCCCTAGTTGAAAACCCAGAAAAAAGGTTTTGTTTATGAAAATCCACTTTTGGTCTCTATGGCTGGAAATCATTTTAAGAGCATAAAAACAAGAACTTGTTGCTGCTTTGAGGCAGTAAAGTGGAAAGCATCAGGTATTCATGAAAATGTCATCAAACTTGTAAGAATTGTGTCCTGAGACACTTTATTTGGTGAAAACCCAGAAAAAGGTTTTGTTTAGGAAAATCCACTTTTGGTCTCTATGGCTGGAAATCAGTTTAAGAGCATAAAAACAAGATGTTGCTGCTTTGAGGCAGTAAAGTGGTGAAAGCATCAGGTATTCATGAAAATGTCATCAAACTTGTAAGAATTGTGTCCTGAGACACTTTCCCTAGTTGAAAACCCAGAAAAAGGTTTTGTTTATGAAAATCCACTTTTGGTCTCTCTGCTATGGCTGGAAATCAGTTTAAGAGCATAAAACAAGATGTTGCTGCTTTGAGGCAGTAAAGTGGTGAAAGCATCAGGTATTCATGAAAATGTCATCAAACTTGTAAGAATTGTGTCCTTAGACACTTTCCCTAGTTGAAAACCCAGAAAAAAGGTTTTGTTTATGAAAATCCACTTTTGGTCTCTCTGCGGGCTGGAAATCATTTTAAGAGCATAAAAACAAGATGTTGCTGCTTTGAGGCAGTAAAGTGGTGAAAGCATCAGGTATTCATGAAAATGTCATCAAACTTGTAAGAATTTTGTCCTTAGACACTTTCCCTAGTTGAAAACCCAGAAAAAAGGTTTTGTTTATGAAAATCCACTTTTGGTCTCTCTATGGCTGGAAATCATTTTAAGAGCATAAAAACAAGATGTTGCTGCTTTGAGGCAGTAAAGTGGTGAAAGCATCAGGTATTCATGAAAATGTCATCAAACTTGTAAGAATTGTGTCCTGAGACACTTTCTTTGGTTGAAAACCCAGAAAAAAGGTTTTGTTTATGAAAATCCACTTTTGGTCTCTTTGCGAGCTGGAAATCAGTTTAAGAGCATAACAACAAGATGTTGCTGCTTTGAGGCAGTAAAGTGGTGAAAGCATCAGGTATTCATGAAAATGTCATCAAACTTGTAAGAATTGTGTCCTGAGACACATTTTCTTTGGTTGAAAACCCAGAAAAAAGGTTTTGTTTAGGAAAATCCACTTTTGGTCTCTCTACGGGCTGGAAATCATTTTAAGAGCATAAAAACAAGATGTTGCTGCTTTGAGGCAGTAAAGTGGTGAAAGCATCAGGTATTCATGAAAATGTCATCAAACTTGTAATAATTGTGCCCTAAGACACTTTCTCTTGTTGAAAACCCAGAAAAAAGGGTTTTGTTTAGTAAAATCCACTTTTGGTCTCTGCGGGCTGGAAATCATTTTAAGAGCATAAAAACAAGATGTTGCTGCTTTGAGGCAGTAAAGTGGTGAAAGCATCAGGTATTCATGAAAATGTCATCAAACTTGTAAGAATTGTGTCCTGAGACAATTTATTTGGTTGAAAACCCAGAAAAAAGGTTTTGTTTAGGAAAATCCACTTTTGGTCTCTCTGCGGGCTGGAAATCAGTTTAAGAGCATAAAACAAGATGTTGCTGCTTTGAGGCAGTAAAGTGGTGAAAGCATCAGGTATTCATGAAAATGTCATCAAACTTGTAAGAATTGTGTCCTGAGACACTTTCCCTAGTTGAAAACCCAGAAAAAAGGTTTTGTTTATGAAAATCCACTTTTGGTCTCTCTGCAAGCTGGAAATCAGTTTAAGAGCATAAAACAAGATGTTGCTGCTTTGAGGCAGTAAAGTGGTGAAAGCATCAGGTATTCATGAAAATGTCATCAAACTTGTAAGAATTGTGTCCTGAGACACTTTCCCTAGTTGAAAACCCAGAAAAAAAGGTTTTGTTTATGAAAATCCACTTTTGGTCTCTCTGCGGGCTGGAAATCATTTTAAGAGCATAAAAACAAGATGTTGCTGCTTTGAGGCAGTAAAGTGGTGAAAGCATCAGGTATTCATGAACATGTCATCAAACTTGTAAGAATTTTGTCCTTAGACACTTTCCCTAGTTGAAAACCCAGAAAAAAGGTTTTGTTTATGAAAATCCACTTTTGGTCTCTCTGCGGGCTGGAAATCATTTTAAGAGCATAAAAACAAGATGTTGCTGCTTTGAGGCAGTAAAGTGGTGAAAGCATCAGGTATTCATGAAAATGTCATCAAACTTGTAAGAATTTTGTGCTTAGACACTTTCCCTAGTTGAAAACCCAGAAAAAAGGTTTTGTTTATGAAAATCCACTTTTGGTCTCTCTGCGGGCTGGAAATCAGTTTAAGAGCATAAAACAAGATGTTGCTGCTTTGAGGCAGTAAAGTGGTGAAAGCATCAGGTATTCATGAAAATGTCATCAAACTTGTAAGAATTGTGTCCTGAGACACTTTCTTTGGTTGAAAACCCAGAAAAAAGGTTTTGTTTAGGAAAATCCACTTTTGGTCTCTCTGCGGGCTGGAAATCATTTTAAGAGCATAAAACAAGATGTTGCTGCTTTGAGGCAGTAAAGTGGTGAAAGCATCAGGTATTCATGAAAATGTCATCAAACTTGTAAGAATTGTGTCCTTAGACACTTTCCCTAGTTGAAAACCCAGAAAAAAGGTTTTGTTTAGGAAAATCCAATTTTGGTCTCTCTATGGGCTGGAAATCATTTTAAGAGCATAAAAACAAGATGTTGCTGCTTTGAGGCAGTAAAGTGATGAAAGCATCAGGTATTCATGAAAATGTCATAAAACTTGTAATAATTGTGTCCTAAGACACTTTCTCTTGTTGAAAACCCCCAAAATGGGTTTTGTTTAGGAAAATCCACTTTTGGTCTCTCTGCGGGCTGGAAATCAATTTAAGAGCATAAAAACAAGATGTTGCTGCTTTGAGGCAGTAAAGTAGTGAACGCATCAGGTATTCATGAAAATGTCATCAAACTTGTAAGAATTGTGTCCTGAGACACTTTCGTTGGTTGAAAACCCAGAAAAAAGGTTTTGTTTATGAAAATCCACTTTTGGTCTCTCTGCGGGCTGGAAATCAGTTTAAGAGCATAAAAACAAGATGTTGCTGCTTTGAGGCAGTAAAGTGGTGAAAGCATCAGGTATTCATGAAAATGTCATCAAACTTGTAAGAATTGTGTCCTGAGACACTTTCCCTAGTTGAAAACCCAGAAAAAAGGTTTTGTTTATGAAAATCCACTTTTGGTCTCTCTATGGCTGGAAATCAGTTTAAGAGCATAAAACAAGAACTTAATGCTTTTGAGGCAGTAAAGTGGTGAAAGCATCAGGTATTCATGAAAATGTCATCAAACTTGTAAGAATTGTGTCCTGAGACACTTTCTTTGGTTGAAAACCCAGAAAAAAGGTTTTGTTTAGGAAAATCCACTTTTGGTCTCTCTGCAGGCTGGAAATCATTTTAAGAGCATAAAAACAAGATGTTGCTGCTTTGAGGCAGTAAAGTGGTGAAAGCATCAGGTATTCATGAAAATGTCATCAAACTTGTAAGAATTGTGTCCTGAGACACTTTCTTTGGTTGAAAACCCAGAAAAAAGGTTTTGTTTAGGAAAATCCACTTTTGGTCTCTCTGCAGGCTGGAAATCATTTTAAGAGCATAAAAACAAGATGTTGCTGCTTTGAGGCAGTAAAGTGGTGAAAGCATCAGGTATTCATGAAAATGTCATCAAACTTGTAAGAATTTTGTCCTTAGACACTTTCCCTAGTTTGAAAACCCAGAAAAAAGGTTTTGTTTAGGAAAATCCACTTTTGGTCTCTCTATGGCTGGAAATCATTTTAAGAGCATAAAACAAGATGTTGCTGCTTTGAGGCAGTAAAGTGATGAAAGCATCAGGTATTCATGGAAAATGTCATAAACTTGTAATAATTGTGTCCTAAGACACTTTCTTTTGTTGAAAACCCCCAAAATGGGTTTTGTTTAGGAAAATCCACTTTTGGTCTCTCTGCGGCTGGAAATCAGTTTAAGATCATAAAAACAAGATGTTGCTGCTTTGAGGCAGTAAAGTAGTGAACGCATCAGGTATTCATGAAAATGTCATCAAACTTGTAAGAATTGTGTCCTGAGACACTTTCGTTGGTTGAAAACCCAGAAAAAGGTTTTGTTTAGGAAAATCCACTTTTGGTCTCTCTGCGGGCTGGAAATCATTTTAAGAGCATAAAACAAGATGTTGCTGCTTTGAGGCAGTAAAGTGGTGAAAGCATCAGGTATTCATGAAAATGTCATCAAACTTGTAAGAATTGTGTCCTGAGACACTTTCTTTGGTTGAAAACCCCCAAAAAAGGTTTTGTTTAGGAAAATCCACTTTTGGTCTCTCTGTCGGCTGGAAATCAGTTTAAGAGCATAAAAACAAGATGTTGCTGCTTTGAGGCAGTAAAGTGGTGAAAGCATCAGGTATTCATGAAAATGTCATCAAACTTGTAAGAATTGTGTCCTGAGACACTTTCCCTAGTTGAAAACCCAGAAAAAAGGTTTTGTTTATGAAAATCCACTTTTGGTCTCTCTATGGCTGGAAATCAGTTTAAGAGCATAAAAACAAGAACTTAATGCTTTGAGGCAGTAAATTGGTGAAAGCATCAGGTATTCATGAAAATGTCATCAAACTTGTAAGAATTATGTCCTGAGACACTTTCTTTGGTTGAAAACCCAGAAAAAAGGTTTTGTTTATGAAAATCCACTTTTGGTCTCTCTGCGTGGAAATCAGTTTAAGAGCATAAAACAAGAACTTGCTGCTTTGAGGCAGTAAAGTGGTGAAAGCATCAGGTATTCATGAAAATGTCATCAAACTTGTAAGAATTGTGTCCTGAGACACTTTCTTTTTGGTTGAAAACCCAGAAAAAAGGTTTAGTTTAGGAAAATCCACTTTTGGTCTCTCTGCGGTCTGGAAATCAGTTTAAGAGCATAAAAACAAGATGTTGCTGCTTTGAGGCAGTAAAGTGGTGAAAGCATCAGGTATTCATGAAAATGTCATCAAACTTGTAAGAATTGTGTCCTGAGACACTTTCTTTGGTTGAAAACCCAGAAAAAAGGTTTTGTTTAGGAAAATCCACTTTTGGTCTCTCTGCAGGCTGGAAATCATTTTAAGAGCATAAAAACAAGATGTTGCTGCTTTGAGGCAGTAAAGTGGTGAAAGCATCAGGTATTCATGAAAATGTCATCAAACTTGTAAGAATTGTGTCCTGAGACACTTTCTTTGGTTGAAAACCCAGAAAAAAGGTTTTTTTAGGAAAATCCACTTTTGGTCTCTCTGCAGGCTGGAAATCATTTTAAGAGCATAAAAACAAGATGTTGCTGCTTTGAGGCAGTAAAGTGGTGAAAGCATCAGGTATTCATGAAAATGTCATCAAACTTGTAAGAATTTTGTCCTTAGACACTTTCCTAGTTGAAAACCCAGAAAAAGGTTTTGTTTAGGAAAATCCACTTTTGGTCTCTCTGCGGGCTGGAAATCATTTTAAGAGCATAAAAACAAGATGTTGCTGCTTTGAGGCAGTAAAGTGATGAAAGCATCAGGTATTCATGGAAATGTCATAAAACTTGTAATAATTGTGTCCTAAGACACTTTCTCTTGTTGAAAACCCCCAAAATGGGTTGTGTTTAGGAAAATCTACTTTTGGTCTCTCTGCGCGCTGGAAATCAGTTTAAGAGCATAAAAACAAGAACTTAATGCTTTTGAGGCAGTAAATTGGTGAAAGCATCAGGTATTCATGAAAATGTCATCAAACTTGTAAGAATTATGTCCTGAGACACTTTCTTTGGTTGAAAACCCAGAAAAAAGGTTTTGTTTATGAAAATCCACTTTTGGTCTCTCTATGGCTGGAAATCAGTTTAAGAGCATAAAAACAAGAACTTGCTTCTTTGAGGCAGTAAAGTGGTGAAAGCATCAGGTATTCATGAAAATGTCATCAAACTTGTAAGAATTGTGTCCTGAGACAATTTATTTGTTGAAAAACCAGAAAAAGGTTTAGTTTAGGAAAATCCACTTTTGGTCTCTCTGCGGTCTGGAAATCAGTTTAAGAGCATAAAAACAAGATGTTGCTGCTTTGAGGCAGTAAAGTGGTGAAAGCATCAGGTATTCATGAAAATGTCATCAAACTTGTAAGAATTGTGTCCTGAGACACTTTCTTTGGTTGAAAACCCAGAAAAAAGGTTTTGTTTAGGAAAATCCACTTTTGGTCTCTCTGCAGGCTGGAAATCATTTTAAGAGCATAAAAACAAGATGTTGCTGCTTTGAGGCAGTAAAGTGGTGAAAGCATCAGGTATTCATGAAAATGTCATCAAACTTGTAAGAATTTTGTCCTGAGACACTTTCCTAGTTGAAAACCCAGAAAAAGGTTTTGTTTAGGAAAATCCACTTTTGGTCTCTCTATGGCTGGAAATCATTTTAAGAGCATAAAACAAGATGTTGCTGCTTTGAGGCAGTAAAGTGATGAAAGCATCAGGTATTCATGAAAATGTCATCAAACTAAGTAATTGTGTCCTAAGACACTTTCTCTGTTGAAAACCCCAAAATGGGTTTTGTTTAGAAAATCCACTTTTGGTCTCTCTATGGCTGGAAATCAGTTTAAGAGCATAAAAACAAGATGTTGCTGCTTTGAGGCAGTAAAGTGGTGAAAGCATCAGGTATTCATGAAAATGTCATCAAACTTGTAAGAATTGTGTCCTGAGACACTTTCTTTGTTAGTTGAAAACCCAGAAAAAGGTTTTGTTTAGGAAAATCCACTTTTGGTCTCTCTGCGGGCTGGAAATCAGTTTAAGAGCATAAAAACAAGATGTTGCTGCTTTGAGGCAGTAAAGTGGTGAAAGCATCAGGTATTCATGAAAATGTCATCAAACTTGTAATAATTGTGCCCTAAGACACTTTCTTTTGTTGAAAACCCAGAAAAAAGGTTTTGTTTATGAAAATCCACTTTTGGTCTCTCTGCGGGCTGGAAATCAGTTTAAGAGCATGAAAACAAGAACTTGCTGCTTTGAGGCAGTAAAGTGGTGAAAGCATCAGGTATTCATTAAAATGTCATCAAACTTGTAATAATTGTGTCCTAAGACACTTTCTCTTGTTGAAAACCCCCAAAATGGGTTTTGTTTAGGAAAATCCACTTTCGGTCTCTCTGCGGGCTGGAAATCAGTTTAAGAGCATAAAAACAAGAACTTAATGCTTTTGAGGCAGTAAAGTGGTGAAAGCATCAGGTATTCATGAAAATGTCATCAAACTTGTAAGAATTGTGTCCTGAGACACTTTCTTTGGTTGAAAACCCAGAAAAAAGGTTTTGTTTAGGAAAATCCACTTTTGGTCTCTCTGCGGGCTGGAAATCAGTTTAAGAGCATAAAAACAAGAACTTAATGCTTTTGAGGCAGTAAAGTGGTGAAAGCATCAGGTATTCATGAAATTGTCATCAAACTTGTAAGAATTGTGTCCTAAGACACTTTCTCTTGTTGAAAACCCCCAAAATGGATTTTGTTTAGGAAAATCCACTTTTGGTCTCTCTGCGGGCTGGAAATCAATTTAAGAGCATAAAAACAAGATGTTGCTGCTTTGAGGCAGTAAAGTAGTGAACGCATCAGGTATTCATGAAAATGTCATCAAACTTGTAAGAATTGTGTCCTGAGACACTTTCGTTGGTTGAAAACCCAGAAAAAAGGTTTTGTTTAGGAAAATCCACTTTCGGTCTCTCTGCGGGCTGGAAATCAGTTTAAGAGCATAAAAACAAGAACTTAATGCTTTTGAGGCAGTAAAGTGGTGAAAGCATCAGGTATTCATGAAAATGTCATCAAACTTGTAAGAATTGTGTCCTGAGACACTTTCTTTGGTTGAAAACCCAGAAAAAAGGTTTTGTTTAGGAAAATCCACTTTCGGTCTCTCTCTATGGGCTGGAAATCAGTTTAAGAGCATAAAAACAAGAACTTAATGCTTTTGAGGCAGTAAAGTGGTGAAAGCATCAGGTATTCATGAAAATGTCATCAAACTTGTAAGAATTGTGTCCTAAGACACTTTCTCTTGTTGAAAACCCCCAAAATGGGTTTTGTTTAGGAAAATCCACTTTTGGTCTCTCTATGGCTGGAAATCAGTTTAAGAGCATAAAACAACAAGAACTTGCTTTTGAGGCAGTAAAGTGGTGAAAGCATCAGGTATTCATGAAAATGTCATCAAACTTGTAAGAATTGTGTCCTGAGACAATTTATTTGGTTGAAAACCCAGAAAAAAGGTTTTGTTTAGGAAAATCCACTTTTGGTCTCTCTGCTGGCTGGAAATCAGTTTAAGAGCATAAAAACAAGAACTTGCTTCTTTGAGGCAGTAAAAAGTGAAAGCATCAGGTATTCATGAAAATGTCATCAAACTTGTAAGAATTGTGTCCTGAGACACTTTCCCTAGTTGAAAACCCAGAAAAAAGGTTTTGTTTATGAAAATCCACTTTTGGTCTCTCTGCGGGCTGGAAATCAGTTTAAGAGCATAAAAACAAGAACTTAATGCTTTTGAGGCAGTAAATTGGTGAAAGCATCAGGTATTCATGAAAATGTCATCAAACTTGTAAGAATTATGTCCTGAGACACTTTCTTTGGTTGAAAACCCAGAAAAAAGGTTTTGTTTATGAAAATCCACTTTTGGTCTCTCTGCGGGCTGGAAATCAGTTTAAGAGCATGAAAACAAGAACTTGCTGCTTTGAGGCAGTAAAGTGGTGAAAGCATCAGGTATTCATGAAAATGTCATCAAACTTGTAAGAATTGTGTCCTGAGACAATTTATTTGGTTGAAAACCCAGAAAAAAGGTTTTGTTTAGGAAAATCCACCTTTGGTCTCTCTGCGGGCTGGAAATCAGTTTAAGAGCATAAAAACAAGATTTTGCTGCTTTGAGGCAGTAAATTGGTGAACGCATCAGGTATTCATGAAAATGTCATCAAACTTGTAAGAATTGTGTCCTGAGACACTTTCCCTAGTTGAAAACCCAGAAAAAAGGTTTTGTTCATGAAAATCCACTTTTGGTCTCTCTGCGGGCTGGAAATCAGTTTAAGAGCATAAAAACAAGAACTTGCTGCTTTGAGGCAGTAAAGTGATGAAAGCATCAGGTATTCATGAAAATGTCATAAAACTTGTAATTGTGTCCTAAGACACTTTCTTGTTGAAAAACCCCCAAAATGGGTTTTGTTTAGGAAAATCCACTTTTGTTCTTTCTGCGTGCTGGAAATCAATTTAAGAGCATAAAAACAAGATGTTGCTGCTTTGAGGCAGTAAAGTGGTGAACGCATCAGGTATTCATGAAAATGTCATCAAACTTGTAAGAATTGTGTCCTGAGACACTTTCGTTGGTTGAAAACCCAGAAAAAAGGTTTTGTTTAGGAAAATCCACTTTCGGTCTCTCTGCGGGCTGGAAATCAGTTTAAGAGCATAAAACAAGAACTTGCTGCTTTGAGGTAAAGTAGTGAACGCATCAGGTATTCATGAAATTGTCATCAAACTTGTAAGAATTGTGTCCTAAGACACTTTCTCTTGTTGAAAACCCCCCAAAAGGGTTTTGTTTAGGAAAATCCACTTTTGGTCTCTCTGCGGGCTTGAAATCAATTTAAGAGCATAAAAACAAGATGTTGCTGCTTTGAGGCAGTAAAGTGGTGAACGCATCAGGTATTCATGAAAATGTCATCAAATTTGTAAGAATTGTGTCCTGAGACACTTTCTTTGGTTGAAAACCCAGAAAAAAGGTTTTGTTTAGGAAAATCCACTTTTGGTCTCTCTGCGGGCTGGAAATCAGTTTAAGAGCATAAAAACAAGAACTTAATGCTTTTGAGGCAGTAAATTGGTGAAAGCATCAGGTATTCATGAAAATGTCATCAAACTTGTAAGAATTATGTCCTGAGACACTTTCTTTGGTTGAAAACCCAGAAAAAAGGTTTTGTTTATGAAAATCCACTTTTGGTCTCTCTGCGGGCTGGAAATCATTTTAAGAGCATAAAAACAAGAACTTGCTGCTTTGAGGCAGTAAAGTGGTGAAAGCATCAGGTATTCATGAAAATGTCATCAAACTTGTAAGAATTGTGTCCTAAGACACTTTCTCTTGTTGAAAACCCCCCAAAAGGGTTTTGTTTAGGAAAATCCACTTTTGGTCTCTCTGCGGGCTGGAAATCAATTTAAGAGCATAAAAACAAGATGTTGCTGCTTTGAGGCAGTAAAGTGGTGAACGCATCAGGTATTCATGAAAATGTCATCAAACTTGTAAGAATTGTGTCCTGAGACACTTTCTTTGGTTGAAAACCCAGAAAAAAGGTTTTGTTTAGGAAAATCCACTTTTGGTCTCTCTGCGGGCTGGAAATCAGTTTAAGAGCATAAAAACAAGAACTTAATGCTTTTGAGGCAGTAAAGTGGTGAAAGCATCAGGTATTCATGAAAATGTCATCAAACTTGTAAGAATTGTGTCCTGAGACACTTTCTTTGGTTGAAAACCCAGAAAAAAGGTTTTGTTTAGGAAAATCCACTTTTGGTCTCTCTGCGGGCTGGAAATCAGTTTAAGAGCATAAAAACAAGAACTTAATGCTTTGAGGCAGTAAAGTGGTGAACGCATCAGGTATTCATGAAATTGTCATCAAACTTGTAAGAATTGTGTCCTAAGACACTTTCTCTTGTTGAAAACCCCCCAAAAGGGTTTTGTTTAGGAAAATCCACTTTTGGTCTCTCTGCGGGCTTGAAATCAATTTAAGAGCATAAAAACAAGATGTTGCTGCTTTGAGGCAGTAAAGTGGTGAACGCATCAGGTATTCATGAAAATGTCATCAAATTTGTAAGAATTGTGTCCTGAGACACTTTCTTTGGTTGAAAACCCAGAAAAAAGGTTTTGTTTAGGAAAATCCACTTTTGGTCTCTCTGCGGGCTGGAAATCAGTTTAAGAGCATAAAAACAAGATGTTGCTGCTTTGAGGCAGTAAAGTGATGAAAGCATCAGGTATTCATGAAAATGTCATAAAACTTGTAATAATTGTGTCCTAAGACACTTTCTCTTGTTGAAAACCCCCAAAATGGGTTTTGTTTAGGAAAATCCACTTTTGGTCTCTCTATGGCTGGAAATCAGTTTAAGAGCATAAAAACAAGAACTTGCTGCTTTGAGGCAGTAAAGTGGTGAAAGCATCAGGTATTCATGAAAATGTCATCAAACTTGTAAGAATTGTGTCCTGAGACACTTTCCCTAGTTGAAAACCCAGAAAAAAGGTTTTGTTTATGAAAATCCACTTTTGGTCTCTCTGCGGGCTGGAAATCAGTTTAAGAGCATAAAAACAAGAACTTAATGCTTTTGAGGCAGTAAAGTGGTGAAAGCATCAGGTATTCATGAAATTGTCATCAAACTTGTAAGAATTGTGTCCTAAGACACTTTCTCTTGTTGAAAACCCCCCAAAAGGGTTTTGTTTAGGAAAATCCACTTTTGGTCTCTCTGCGGGCTGGAAATCAATTTAAGAGCATAAAAACAAGATGTTGCTGCTTTGAGGCAGTAAAGTGGTGAACGCATCAGGTATTCATGAAAATGTCATCAAACTTGTAAGAATTGTGTCCTGAGACACTTTCTTTGGTTGAAAACCCAGAAAAAAGGTTTTGTTTAGGAAAATCCACTTTTGGTCTCTCTGCGGGCTGGAAATCAGTTTAAGAGCATAAAAACAAGATGTTGCTGCTTTGAGGCAGTAAAGTGATGAAAGCATCAGGTATTCATGAAAATGTCATAAAACTTGTAATAATTGTGTCCTAAGACACTTTCTCTTGTTGAAAACCCCCAAAATGGGTTTTGTTTAGGAAAATCCACTTTTGGTCTCTCTGCGGGCTGGAAATCAGTTTAAGAGCATAAAAACAAGAACTTGCTTCTTTGAGGCAGTAAAGTGGTGAAAGCATCAGGTATTCATGAGAATGTCATAAAACTTGTAAGAATTGTGTCCTGAGACAATTTATTTGGTTGAAAACCCAGAAAAAAGGTTTTGTTTATGAAAATCGACTTTTGGTCTCTCTGCTGGCTGGAAATCAGTTTAAGAGCATAAAAACAAGAACTTGCTTCTTTGAGGCAGTAAAAAGTGAAAGCATCAGGTATTCATGAAAATGTCATCAAACTTGTAAGAATTGTGTCCTGAGACACTTTCCCTAGTTGAAAACCCAGAAAAAAGGTTTTGTTTATGAAAATCCACTTTTGGTCTCTCTATGGCTGGAAATCAGTTTAAGAGCATAAAACAAGAACTTGCTGCTTTGATGAGGCAGTAAAGTGGTGAAAGCATCAGGTATTCATGAAAATGTCATCAAACTTGTAAGAATTGTGTCCTGAGACAATTTATTTGGTTGAAAACCCAGAAAAAAGGTTTTGTTTAGGAAAATCCACCTTTGGTCTCTCTGCGGGCTGGAAATCAGTTTAAGAGCATAAAAACAAGATTTTGCTGCTTTGAGGCAGTAAAGTGGTGAACACATCAGGTATTCATGAAAATGTCATCAAACTTGTAAGAATTGTGTCCTGAGACACTTTCCCTAGTTGAAAACCCAGAAAAAAGGTTTTGTTTATGAAAATCCACTTTTGGTCTCTCTGCGGGCTGGAAATCAGTTTAAGAGCATGAAAACAAGAACTTGCTGCTTTGAGGCAGTAAAGTGGTGAAAGCATCAGGTATTCATTAAAATGTCATCAAACTTGTAATAATTGTGTCCTAAGACACTTTCTCTTGTTGAAAACCCAGAAAAAAGGGTTTTGTTTAGTAAAATCCACTTTTGGTCTCTCTGTGGGCTGGAAATCAGTTTAAGAGCATAAAAACAAGAACTTGCTGCTTTGAGGCAGTAAAGTGATGAAAGCATCAGGTATTCATGAAAATGTCATAAAACTTGTAATAATTGTGTCCTAAGACACTTTCTCTTGTTGAAAACCCCCAAAATGGGTTTTGTTTAGGAAAATCCACTTTTGGTCTCTCTGCGGCTGGAAATCAGTTTAAGAGCATAAAAACAAGATGTTGCTGCTTTGAGGCAGTAAAGTGGTGAAAGCATCAGGTATTCATGAAAATGTCATCAAACTTGTAAGAATTGTGTCCTGAGACACTTTCGTTGGTTGAAAACCCAGAAAAAGGTTTTGTTTAGGAAAATCCACTTTTGGTCTCTCTGCGGGGCTGGAAATCAGTTTAAGAGCATAAAAACAAGATGTTGCTGCTTTGAGGCAGTAAAGTGGTGAAAGCATCAGGTATTCATGAAAATGTCATCAAACTTGTAATAATTGTGTCCTAAGACACTTTCTTTTGTTGAAAACCCAGAAAAAAGGTTTTGTTTAGGAAAATCCACTTTTGGTCTCTCTGCGGGCTGGAAATCAGTTTAAGAGCATAAAAACAAGAACTTGCTGCTTTGAGGCAGTAAAGTGGTGAAAGCATCAGGTATTCATGAAAATGTCATCAAACTTGTAATAATTGTGTCCTAAGACACTTTCTCTTGTTGAAAACCCCCAAAATGGGTTTTGTTTAGGAAAATCCACTTTTGGTCTCTCTGCGGGCTGGAAATCAGTTTAAGAGCATAAAAACAAGATGTTGCTGCTTTGAGGCAGTAAAGTGGTGAAAGCATCAGGTATTCATGAAAATGTCATCAAACTTGTAAGAATTGTGTCCTAAGACACTTTCTCTTGTTGAAAACCCAGAAAAAAGGGTTTTGTTTAGTAAAATCCACTTTTGGTCTCTCTGTGGGCTGGAAATCAGTTTAAGAGCATAAAAACAAGAACTTGCTGCTTTGAGGCAGTAAAGTGATGAAAGAATCAGGTATTCATGAAATTGTCATCAAACTTGTAAGAATTGTGTCCTAAGACACTTTCTCTTGTTGAAAACCCCCCAAAAGGGTTTTGTTTAGGAAAATCCACTTTTGGTCTCTCTGCGGGCTGGAAATCAGTTTAAGAGCATAAAAACAAGATGTTGCTGCTTTGAGGCAGTAAAGTGGTGAAAGCATCAGGTATTCATGAAAATGTCATCAAACTTGTAAGAATTGTGTCCTGAGACACTTTCTTGGTTGAAAACCCCAAAAAAGGTTTTGTTTATGAAAATCCACTTTTGGTCTCTCTATGGCTGGAAATCAGTTTAAGAGCATAAAAACAAGATGTTGCTGCTTTGAGGCAGTAAAGTGGTGAAAGCATCAGGTATTCATGAAAATGTCATCAAACTTGTAATAATTGTGTCCTAAGACACTTTCTCTTGTTGAAAACCCAGAAAAAAGGGTTTTGTTTAGTAAAATCCACTTTTGGTCTCTCTGCGGGCTGGAAATCAGTTTAAGAGCATAAAAACAAGATGTTGCTGCTTTGAGGCAGTAAAGTGGTGAAAGCATCAGGTATTCATGAAAATGTCATCAAACTTGTAAGAATTGTGTCCTTAGACACTTTCTTTGGTTGAAAACCCCCAAAAAAGGTTTTGTTTATGAACATCCACTTTTGGTCTCTCTGCGGGCTGGAAATCAGTTTAAGAGCATAAAAACAAGATGTTGCTGCTTTGAGGCAGTAAAGTGGTGAAAGCATCAGGTATTCATGAAAATGTCATCAAACTTGTAATAATTGTGTCCTAAGACACTTTCTCTTGTTGAAAACCCAGAAAAAAGGGTTTTGTTTAGTAAAATCCACTTTTGGTCTCTCTGTGGGCTGGAAATCAATTTAAGAGCATAAAAACAAGATGTTGCTGCTTTGAGGCAGTAAAGTGGTGAACGCATCAGGTATTCATGAAAATGTCATCAAACTTGTAAGAATTGTGTCCTGAGACACTTTCTTTGGTTGAAAACCCAGAAAAAAGGTTTTGTTTAGGAAAATCCACTTTTGGTCTGTTCATGGCTGGAAATCAGTTTAAGAGCATAAAAACAAGAACTTAATGCTTTTGAGGCAGTAAAGTGGTGAAAGCATCAGGTATTCATGAAAATGTCATCAAACTTGTAAGAATTGTGTCCTGAGACACTTTCTTTGGTTGAAAACCCAGAAAAAAGGTTTTGTTTAGGAAAATCCACTTTTGGTCTCTCTGCGGGCTGGAAATCAGTTTAAGAGCATAAAAACAAGATGTTGCTGCTTTGAGGCAGTAAAGTGATGAAAGCATCAGGTATTCATGAAAATGTCATCAAACTTGTAAGAATTGTGTCCTGAGACACTTTCTTTGGTTGAAAACCCAGAAATAAGGTTTTGTTTAGGAAAATCCACTGTTGTTCTCTCTGCGGGCTGGAAATCAGTTTAAGACCATAAAAACAAGAACTTAATGCTTTTGAGGCAGTAAAGTGGTGAAAGCATCAGGTATTCATGAAAATGTCATCAAACTTGTAAGAATTGTGTCCTAAGACACTTTCTCTTGTTGAAAACCCCCAAAAAGGGTTTTGTTTAGGAAAATCCACTTTTGGTCTCTCTGCGGGCTGGAAATCAATTTAAGAGCATAAAAACAAGATGTTGCTGCTTTGAGGCAGTAAAGTGGTGAAAGCATCAGGTATTCATGAAAATGTCATCAAACTTGTAAGAATTGTGTCCTGAGACACTTTCTTTGGTTGAAAACCCAGAAAAAGGGTTTTGTTTAGGAAAATCCACTTTTGGTCTCTGCGGGCTGGAAATCAGTTTAAGAGCATAAAACAAGATGTTGCTGCTTTGAGGCAGTAAAGTGGTGAAAGCATCAGGTATTCATGAAAATGTCATCAAACTTGTAAGAATTGTGTCCTGAGACACTTTCTTTGGTTGAAAACCCAGAAAAAAGGTTTTGTTTAGGAAAATCCACTTTTGGTCTCTCTGCGGGCTGGAAATCAGTTTAAGAGCATAAAAACAAGATGTTGCTGCTTTGAGGCAGTAAAGTGGTGAAAGCATCAGGTATTCATGAAAATGTCATCAAACTTGTAAGAATTTTGTTCTGAGACACTTTCTTTGGTTGAAAACCCAGAAAAAAGGTTTTGTTTATGAAAATCCACTTTTGGTCTCTCTAGGGCTGGAAATCAGTTTAAGAGCATAAAAACAAGATGTTGCTGCTTTGAGGCAGTAAAGTGGTGAAAGCATCAGGTATTCATGAAAATGTCATCAAACTTGTAATAATTGTGTCCTAAGACACTTTCTCTTGTTGAAAACCCAGAAAAAAGGGTTTTGTTTAGTAAAATCCACTTTTGGTCTCTCTGCGGGCTGGAAATCAATTTAAGAGCATAAAAACAAGATGTTGCTGATTTGAGGCAGTAAAGTGGTGAACGCATCAGGTATTCATGAAAATGTCATCAAACTTGTAAGAATTGTGTCCTGAGACACTTTCTTTGGTTGAAAACCCAGAAAAAAGGTTTTGTTTAGGAAAATCCACTTTTGGTCTGTCTGCGGGCTGGAAATCAGTTTAAGAACATAAAAACAAGAACTTAATGCTTTTGAGGCAGTAAAGTGGTGAAAGCATCAGGTATTCATGAACATGTCATCAAACTTGTAAGAATTGTGTCCTGAGACACTTTCTTTGTTGAAAAACCCAAAAAGAAAAAAGGTTTTGTTTAGGAAAATCCACTTTTGGTCTCTCTGCGGGCTGGAAATCAGTTTAAGAGCATAAAAACAAGATGTTGCTGCTTTGAGGCAGTAAAGTGATGAAAGCATCAGGTATTCATGAAAATGTCATCAAACTTGTAAGAATTGTGTCCTGAGACACTTTCTTTGGTTGAAAACCCAGAAATAAGGTTTTGTTTAGGAAAATCCACTGTTGTTCTCTCTGCGGGCTGGAAATCAGTTTAAGACCATAAAAACAAGAACTTAATGCTTTTGAGGCAGTAAAGTGGTGAAAGCATCAGGTATTCATGAAATTGTCATCAAACTTGTAAGAATTGTGTCCTAAGAAACTTTCTCTTGTTGAAAACCCCCAAAAAGGGTTTTGTTTAGGAAAATCTACTTTTGGTCTCTCTGCGGGCTGGAAATCAATTTAAGAGCATAAAAACAAGATGTTGCTGCTTTGAGGCAGTAAAGTGGTGAAAGCATCAGGTATTCATGAAAATGTCATCAAACTTGTAAGAATTGTGTCCTGAGACACTTTCTTTGGTTGAAAACCCAGAAAAAAGGTTTTGTTTAGGAAAATCCACTTTTGGTCTCTATGCGTGCTGGAAATCAGTTTAAGAGCATAAAAACAAGATGTTGCTGCTTTGAGGCAGTAAAGTGGTGAACGCATCAGGTATTCATGAAAATGTCATCAAACTTGTAAGAATTGTGTCCTGAGACACTTTCTTTGGTTGAAAACCCAGAAAAAAGGTTTTGTTTAGGAAAATCCACTTTTGGTCTCTCTGCGGGCTGGAAATCAGTTTAAGAGCATAAAAACAAGATGTTGCTGCTTTGAGGCAGTAAAGTGATGAAAGCATCAGGTATTCATGAAAATGTCATCAAACTTGTAAGAATTGTGTCCTGAGACACTTTCTTTGGTTGAAAACCCAGAAATAAGGTTTTGTTTAGGAAAATCCACTGTTGTTCTCTCTGCGGGCTGGAAATCAGTTTAAGACCATAAAAACAAGAACTTAATGCTTTTGAGGCAGTAAAGTGGTGAAAGCATCAGGTATTCATGAAAATGTCATCAAACTTGTAAGAATTGTGTCCTGAGACACTTTATTTGGTTAAAAAACCCCAAAAAAGGTTTTGTTTAGGAAAATCCACTTTTGGTCTCTCTGCGGGCTGGAAATCAATTTAAGAGCATAAAAACAAGATGTTGCTGCTTTGAGGCATTAAAGTGGTGAAAGCATCAGGTATTCATGAAAATGTCATAAAACTTGTAATAATTGTGTCCTAAGACACTTTCTCTTGTTGAAAACCCAGAAAAAAGGGTTTTGTTTAGTAAAATCGACTTTTGGTCTCTCTGTGGGCTGGAAATCAGTTTAAGAGCATAAAAACAAGAACTTGCTGCTTTGAGGCAGTAAAGTGGTGAAAGCATCAGGTATTCATGAAATTGTCATCAAACTTGTAAGAATTGTGTCCTAAGAAACTTTCTCTTGTTGAAAACCCCCAAAAAGGGTTTTGTTTAGGAAAATCTACTTTTGGTCTCTCTGCGGGCTGGAAATCAATTTAAGAGCATAAAAACAAGATGTTGCTGCTTTGAGGCAGTAAAGTGGTGAAAGCATCAGGTATTCATGAAAATGTCATCAAACTTGTAAGAATTGTGTCCTGAGACACTTTCCCTAGTTGAAAACCCAGAAAAAAGGTTTTGTTTATGAAACTCCACGTTTGGTCTCTCTGCGGGCTGGAAAACAGTTTAAGAGCATAAAAACAAGAACTTAATGCTTTTGAGGCAGTAAAGTGGTGAAAGCATCAGGTATTCATGAAAATGTCATCAAACTTGTAAGAATTGTGTCCTTAGACACTTTCTTTGGTTGAAAACCCCCAAAAAAGGTTTTGTTTATGAACATCGACTTTTGGTCTCTCTGCGGGCTGGAAATCAGTTTAAGAGCATAAAAACAAGATGTTGCTGCTTTGAGGCAGTAAAGTGGTGAAAGCATCAGGTATTCATGAAAATGTCATCAAACTTGTAATAATTGTGTCCTAAGACACTTTCTCTTGTTGAAAACCCAGAAAAAAGGGTTTTGTTTAGTAAAATCCACTTTTGATCTCTCTGTGGGCTGCAAATCAGTTTAAGAGCATAAAAACAAGAACTTAATGCTTTTGAGGCAGTACAGTGGTGAAAGCATCAGGTATTCATGAAAATGTCATCAAACTTGTAAGAATTGTGTCCTAAGACACTTTCTCTTGTTGAAAACCCAGAAAAAAGGGTTTTGTTTAGTAAAATCCACTTTTGGTCTCTCTGTGGGCTGGAAAAAAGTTTAAGAGCATAAAAAAAAAGATGTTGCTGCTTTAAGGCAGTAAAGTGGTGAAAGCATCAGGTATTCATGAAAATGTCATCAAACTTGTAATAATTGTGTCCTAAGACACTTTCTCTTGTTGAAAACCCAGAAAAAAGGGTTTTGTTTAGTAAAATCCACTTTTGGTCTCTCTGCGGGCAGGAAATCAGTTTAAGAGCATAAAAACAAGATGTTGCTGATTTGAGGCAGTAAAGTGGTGAACGCATCAGGTATTCATGAAAATGTCATCAAACTTGTAAGAATTGTGTCCTGAGACACTTTCTTTGGTTGAAAACCCAGAAAAAAGGTTTTGTTTAGGAAAATCCACTTTTGGTCTCTCTTAATTCATTCTTAATTCAGTTTATTTGTATAGCCCAGTTTCACAAATTACAAATTTGTCCCAGAGTGCTTTACAATCTGTACACATAGACATCCCTGACCCAAAACCTCACATCGGACCAGGAAAAACTCCCAAATAACCCTTCAGGGGGAAAAAAAGGGAAGAAACCTTCAGGAGAGCAACAGAGGAGGATCCCTCTCCAGGATGGACAGATGCAATAGATGTAATGTGTACAGAAGGACATATTTAGAGTTAAAATACATTCAAGGAATCTGACAGAGTTTATCAATAGTTCATATTTAGGCATATTCCACGATGGAGAGTTTGGAGACCTCCCAAGTGGAGGAGTGGGCGGAGTCCCAGCAGGGCAGTGGCACAGCTGGCGACAGGAACTCACGATCCAACCATCGAAGGTCCATCAGCAGATGGATCTATGCCGTCTCCGAGGGTCACATGACCCCATGAGACGTGAAGTCAGAAGGACTCCGGGGAGAAAGCAGAGTTAGTCATGTGTGATGGAGAGATGAAGATTCATCCATAGGAGAAAGAAAAGAGGAGAGAGGTGATCAGTGCATCCTAAACATCCCCAGCAGCTATAAGCCTATACCAGCATATCCAGGGGCTGGACCAGGGCAAACCTGATTCAGCCCTGACTATAAGCTCTGTCAAAGAGGAAAGTCTTCAGTCTACTCTTGAATGTGGTGACTGTGTCTGCCTCCAGGACTGAAGGTGGAAGCTGGTTCCATAAAAGAGGAGCTTGATAACTAAAGGCTCTGGCTCCCATTTTACATTTTAAGACTCTCGGAACTACAAGTAGCTCAAGCATTTAGTGAGCGCAGCTCTCTGGTGGAGCAATACGGTACTACAAGCTCTTTAAGATATGATGGTGCATCACCAATTAAGGCTTTGTAAGTTAAGAGAAGAATTTTAAAAGTGATTCTTCATTTTACAGAGAGGCAGTGCAGAGCAGGTAGTGCAGGGGTAATGTGATCTCTTTTCTTAGTTTTAGTGAGAATACGAGCTGCAGCATTCTGGATCAACTGGAGGACCTAAGAGATTTATTAGTGCAGCCTGATAATAAGGAGTTGCAGTAATCCAGTCTCGAAGTAACGAACGCGTGAACCAATTTCTCTGCATCTTTTTGAGACAAGATGTGCCTGATTTTTGAAATATTACGTAGATGGAAGAATGCAGTCCTTGAGATTTGCTTTATGTGGGAGTTAAAGGACAAGTCCCGATCAAAGATAACGCCGAGATTCTTTACAGTGGTGTTGGATGCTAGAGTAATGCCATCTACAGAAATCACATCACCAGATAATTGATCTCTGAGGTGCTCAGGGCCGAGTAGAATTACTTCGGTTTTGTCTGAGTTTAACATCAAGAAGTTGCCGGTCATCCATGTTTTTATGTCACTAAGACATGCTTGAATTTTAGTGAGTTGGTTAGTCTCCTCTGGTTTTATCGATAGATATAGTTGAGTATCATCTGCATAACAATGAAAGTTTATAGAGCGTTTCCTGATAATATTGCCCAAAGGAAGCATGTATAAGGTAAATAGAATTGGTCCAAGCACAGAACCTTGTGGAACTCCGTGACTAACGTTGGTGGTCAATTTGAAAAAAAGACGATATATCGCAGATGATATAGCTTCACTTATCATTATCTCAAATGGGTTTGTTAACATTGTACCTATCGTTTAGGTTCGGTGGTCACTGTTGTATTTTTCACAAAAATCAAAATGGCCGAAAATTAAAGTAGGCGGAGCTTAGGTTCCTGAGAGGATTTTTTGTAGAGCAGGTCCTAGAGGTCTAGAAAATCTGTTTTTTAAGTCAATCGGACATTGTGGGTGAGGGGCGTCACCGGTCAAACTTCTAGGTGGTGCTAGAGAGCAATTTCTGAGAGCCCAATTTCGAGGTCAGTGTCGAAACCTAAGTTTCACCAATCCAAGCATGCCAAGCATGCCAAATTTGGTGAGTTTTGGGATATGATGCGTACCCCCAATATGCGCCCAAAGACAAAAAATAAAAATCCAGTATAATTAAAGCTGCTAGCAGCGTTGAACGGGTCCTCGCTGGCCCACGCCGGTCGGGGGCGCCGGCGAGTCGCTGGCCTACTCGGCCGAGGGAGCGCCGCTCGACTCGGGCCGCGACTCGTAACGAGCGCGAGGAGTTTTTAGCTTCAGAAGATATAGCTTCACTTATCATTATTTTCAATGGGTTTGTTAATATTGGACCTATCGTTTAGGTTCGGTGGTCACTTTTGTGTTTTTCACATTATTCAAAATGGCCGAAAATGTAAGTAGGCGGAGCTTAGGGTCGTGAGAGGCTTTTTGTAGAGCAGGTCCTAGAGGTCTAGAAAATCCGTTTTTTAAGTTAATCGGACATTGTGGGTGAGGGGCGTAACCGGTCAAACTTCTAGGTGGCGCTAGAGAGCAATTTTTGAAAGCAGCATTTCGAGGTCTATGTCATCCGTCTATTTTCACCAATCCTGACACTTGCCAAATTTGGTGAGTTTTGGGATATGATAGGTACCCCCAATATGCCCCCAATGTTCTAAAATAAAAATCAGAAGAATAAGCGTACTGTACTACCTTCTTGTGTGGAGACTGGGCTGGAATGACCAATTTGTAGCTTTTTCCGGTAAAGGTTGATTTGGACCAGACGTACGGGTGGCGATAGCCAGTGCCACGGCCTGTTAATAAACAAGAAACAGAATAAGCAATTACACATGTGAGTGGTAACGGAGGAGACAAGCATTAAAGCATAAAAGGAAAACATTTATGTACACGATTGGTTACTTACGTTCAGAACCGCAGTTGAACGGCTGTACGATTGCATCTGAAATGAAATAGGGCACCAAGTATTAATAAATACAATTCGTCATACAACTATACATTAACATTCGTAAATATGTGTTCTTCTGGACTATTGTATTGTATACATGTAAAATTGATGCCTGCTGCTTCAAGGAATGAGACTCTGTGGATGAAGAAAGTAATATTGTCTCTTAAGTAACAAAGCAGTTGGCTTTATAAATACTGCGAACAAGCATGCTTTAATTCTGGCAGACGTAGTTTATTGCTTTCTCTAAGCTAACAGCAAAAGGGGTGTAACATTTTGATAAACATTCACATCGGCATTATTCATTCAATGAGGCAGCATGCCAACACGTGACCATCACCTCTCCTGTAGCATTTTATACACCTGCGACCGCAAACACCAAACATCTCTTCAGACTATAGCTAGTATGGCAGCTTTACTAACTAAGCTTAGCCTCAGAGGCTGTGTACACCGGAGCAGACACGTGTCACGGCCTAGCTTAACATCAGAGGCCTTAGCCCCGTGTACCACGAGTCATGGGCGACGTGTGTACTGCGCCCTGCACAGCGTGATTAACACCACGTGAGCCGTACCGCGTTATGCTTAAAAGGCCCACCGCCCTT
>JAYMGU010000029.1:805195-837461 GCA_036178185.1 Liparis tanakae
TATTTTACTGCCTCAAAGCAGCAACATCTTGTTTTTATGCTCTTAAACTGATTTCCAGCCCGCAGAGAGACCAAAAGTGGATTTTCCTAAACAAAACCTTTTTTTCTGGGTTTTCAACCAAAGAAAGTGTCTCAGGACACAAATCATACAAGTTTGATGACATTTTCATGAATGCCTGATGCTTTCACCAATTTACTGCCTCAAAAGCATTAAGTTCTTGTTTTTATGCTATTAAACTGATTTCCAGCCCGCAGAGAGACCAAAAGTGGATTTTCATAAACAAAACCTTTTTTGGGGGTTTTCAACAAGAGAAAGTGTCTTAGGACACAATTCTTACAAGTTTGATGACATTTTCATGAATACCTGATGCTTTCAACACTTTACTGCCTCAAAGCAGCAACATCTTGTTTTTATGCTCTTAAACTGATTTCCAGCCCGCAGAGACCAAAAGTGGATTTTCATAAACAAAACCTTTTTTTCTGGGTTTTCAACTAGGGAAAGTGTCTCAGGACACAATTCTTACAAGTTTGATGACATTTTCATGAATACCTGATGCTTTCACCACTTTACTGCCTCAAAGCAGCAACATCTTGTTTTTATGCTCTTAAACTGATTTCCAGCCCGCAGAGAGACCAAAAGTGGATTTTACTAAACAAAACCCTTTTTTGGGGGTTTTCAACCAAAGGAAGTGTCTCAGGACACAATTCTTACAAGTTTGATGACATTTTCATGAATACCTGATGCTTTCACCACTTTACTGCCTCAAAAGCATTAAGTTCTTGTTTTTATGCTCTTAAACTGATTTCCAGCACGCAGAGAGACCAAACATGTATTTTCCTAAACAAAACCTTTTTTCTGGGTTTTCAACCGAAGAAAGTATCTTAGGACACAATTCTTACAAGTTTGATGACATTTTCATGAATACCTGATGCTTTCACCACTTTACTGCCTCAAAGCAGCAACATCTTGTTTTTATGCTCTTAAACTGATTTCCAGCCCGCAGAGAGACCAAAAGTGGATTTTCCTAAACAAAACCTTTTTTCTGGGTTTTCAACCAAAGAAAGTTTCTCAGGACACAATGCTTACAAGTTTGATGACATTTTCATGAATACCTGATGCTTTCACCACTTTACTGCCTCAAAGCAGCAATATCTTGTTTTTATGCTCTTAAACTGATTTCCAGCACGCAGAGAGACCAAAAGTGGATTTTCCTAAACAAAACCCATTTTGGGGGTTTTCAACAAGAGAAAGTGTCTTAGGACACAATTCTTACAAGTTTGATGACATTTTCATGAATACCTGATGCGTTCACCACTTTACTGCCTCAAAGCAGCAACATCTTGTTTTTATGCTCTTAAACTGATTTCCAGCCCGCAGAGAGACCAAAAGTGGATTTTCCTAAACAAAACCCATTTTGGGGGTTTTCAACAAGAGAAAGTGTCTTAGGACACAATTCTTACAAGTTTGATGACATTTTCATGAATACCTGATGCTTTCACCACTTTACTGCCTCAAAGCAGCAACATCTTGTTTTTATGCTCTTAAACTGATTTCCAGCCCGAAGAGAGACCAAAAGTGGATTTTCCTAAACAAAACCCTTTTGGGGGGTTTTCAACAAGAGAAAGTGTCTCAGGACACAATTCTTACAAGTTTGATGACATTTTCATGAATACCTGATGCTTTCACTACTTTACTGCCTCAAAGCAGCAACATCTTGTTTTTATGCTCTTAAACTGATTTCCAGCCCGCAGAGAGACCAAAAGTGGATTTTCCTAAACAAAACCTTTTTTTCTGGGTTTTCAACCAAAGAAAGTGTCTCAGGACACAATTCTTACAAGTTTGATGACATTTTCATGAATACCTGATGCTTTCACCACTTTACTGCCTCAAAGCAGCAAGTTCTTGTTTTTATGCTCTTAAACTGATTTCCAGCCCGCAGAGAGACCAAAAGTGGATTTTCCTAAACAAAACCTTTTTTCTGGGTTTTCAACCAAAGAAAGTGTCTCAGGACACAATTCTTACAAGTTTGATGACATTTTCATGAATACCTGATGCTTTCACCACTTTACTGCCTCAAAAGCATTAAGTTCTTGTTTTTATGCTCTTAAACTGATTTCCAGCCCGCAGAGAGACCAAAAGTGGATTTTCCTAAACAAAACCCATTTTGGGGGTTTTCAACAAGAGAAAGTGTCTTAGGACACAATTCTTACAAGTTTGATGACAATTTCATGAATACCTGATGCTTTCACCACTTTACTGCCTCAAAAACATTAAGTTCTTGTTTTTATGCTCTTAAACTGATTTCAAGCCCGCAGAGAGACCAAAAGTGGATTTTCATAAACAAAACCTTTTTTGGGGGTTTTCAACCAAAGAAGGTATCTCAGGACACAATTCTTACAAGTTTGATGACATTTTCATGAATACCTGATGCTTTCACCACTTTACTGCCTCAAAAGCAGCAACATCTTGTTGTTATGCTCTTAAACTGATTTCCAGCCCGCAGAGAGACCAAAAGTGGATTTTCCTAAACAAAACCCATTTTGGGGGTTTTCAACAAGAGAAAGTGTCTTAGGACACAATTCTTACAAGTTTGATGACAATTTCATGAATACCTGATGCTTTCACCACTTTACTGCCTCAAAAACATTAAGTTCTTGTTTTTATGCTCTTAAACTGATTTCCAGCCCGCAGAGAGACCAAAAGTGGATTTTCCTAAACAAAACTTTTTTCTGGGTTTTCAACCAAAGAAAGTGTCTCAGGACACAATTCTTACAAGTTTGATGACATTTTCATGAATACCTGATGCGTTCACCACTTTACTGCCTTAAAGCAGCAACATCTTGTTTTTATGCTCTTAAACTGATTTCCAGCCCGCAGAGAGACCAAAAGTGGATTTTCATAAACAAAACCTTTTTTCTGGGTTTTCAACCAAAGAAAGTGTCTCAGGACACAATTCTTACAAGTATGATGACATTTTCATGAATACCTGATGCTTTCACCACTTTACTGCCTCAAAGCAGCAACATCTTGTTTTTATGCTCTTAAACTGATTTCCAGCCCACAGATAGACCAAAAGTGGATTTTACTAAACAAAACCCTTTTTTCTGGGTTTTCAACAAGAGAAAGTGTCTTAGGACACAATTCTTACAAGTTTGATGACATTTTCATGAATACCTGATGCTTTCACCACTTTACTGCCTCAAAGCAGCAACATCTTGTTTTTATGCTCTTAAACTGATTTCCAGCCCGCAGAGAGACCAAAAGTGGATTTTCCTAAACAAAACCTTTTTTCTGGGTTTTCAACCAAAGAAAGTGTCTCAGGATACAATTCTTACAAGTTTGATGACATTTTCATGAATACCTGATTCTTTCACCACTTTACTGCCTCAAAAGCATTAAGTTCTTGTTTTTATGCTCTTAAACTGATTTCCAGCCCGCAGAGAGACCAAAAGTGGATTTTCCTAAACAAAACCCATTTTGGGGGTTTTCAACAAGAGAAAGTGTCTCATGACACAATTCTTACAAGTTTGATGACATTTTCATGAATACCTGATTCTTTCACCACTTTACTGCCTCAAAAGCATTAAGTTCTTGTTTTTATGCTCTTAAACTGATTTCCAGCCCGCAGAGAGACCAAACGTGGATTTTCCTAAACAAAACCTTTTTTCTGGGTTTTCAACCAAAGAAAGTGTCTCAGGACACAATTCTTACAAGTTTGATGACATTTTCATGAATACCTGATGCTTTCACCACTTTACTGCCTCAAAGCAGCAACATCTTGTTTTTATGCTCTTAAACTGATTTCCAGCCCGCAGAGAGACCAAAAGTGGATTTTCCTAAACAAACCCTTTTGGGGGGTTTTCAACAAGAGAAAGTGTCTTAGGACACAATTCTTACAAGTTTGATGACAATTTCATGAATACCTGATGCGTTCACTACTTTACTGCCTCAAAGCAGCAAGTTCTTGTTTTTATGCTCTTAAACTGATTTCCAGCCCACAGATAGACCAAAATTGGATTTTACTAAACAAAACCCTTTTTTCTGGGTTTTCAACAAGAGAAAGTGTCTTAGGACACAATTCTTACAAGTTTGATGACATTTTCATGAATACCTGATGCTTTCACCACTTTACTGCCTCAAAGCCGCAACATCTTGTTTTTATGCTCTTAAACTGATTTCCAGCCCGCAGAGAGACCAAAAGTGGATTTTCATAAACAAAACCTTTTTTGGGGGTTTTCAACCAAAGAAAGTGTCTCAGGACACAATTCTTACAAATTTGATGACATTTTCATGAATACCTGATGCGTTCACCACTTTACTGCCTCAAAGCAGCAACATCTTGTTTTTATGCTCTTAAACTGATTTCCAGCACGCATAGAGACCGAAAGTGGATTTTCCTAAACAAAACCTTTTTTCTGGGTTTTCAACCAAAGAAAGTGTCTCAGGACACAATTCTTACAAGTTTGATGACATTTTCATGAATACCTGATGCTTTCACCACTTTACTGCCTCAAAAGCAGCAAGTTCTTGTTTTTATGCTCTTAAACTGATTTCCAGCCCGCAGAGAGACCAAAAGTGGATTTTCCTAAACAAAACCTTTTTTCTGGGTTTTCAACCAACGAAAGTGTCTCAGGACACAATTCTTACAAGTTTGATGACATTTTCATGAATACCTGATGCGTTCACCACTTTACTGCCTCAAAGCAGCAACATCTTGTTTTTATGCTCTTAAATTGATTTCCAGCCCGCAGAGAGACCAAAAGTGGATTTTCCTAAACAAAACCCATTTTGGGGGTTTTCAACAAGAGAAAGTGTCTTAGGACACAATTCTTACAAGTTTGATGACAATTTCATGAATACCTGATGCTTTCACCACTTTACTGCCTCAAAAGCATTAAGTTCTTGTTTTTATGCTCTTAAACTGATTTCCAGCCCGCAGAGAGACCAAAAGTGGATTTTACTAAACAAAACCCTTTTTTCTGGGTTTTCAACAAAAGAAAGTGTCTTAGGACACAATTCTTACAAGTTTTATGACATTTTCATGAATACCTGATGCTTTCATCACTTTACTGCCTCAAAAGCATTAAGTTCTTGTTTTTATGCTCTTAAACTGATTTCCAGCCCACAGAGAGACCAAAAGTGGATTTTACTAAACAAAACCCTTTTTTCTGGGTTTTCAACCAAAGAAAGTGTCTCAGGACACAATTCTTACAAGTTTGATGACATTTTCATGAATACCTGATGCTTTCACCACTTTACTGCCTCAAAAGCATTACGTTCTTGTTTTTATGCTCTTAAACTGATTTCCAGCCCGCAGAGAGACCAAAAGTGAATTTTCCTAAACAAAACCTTTTTTCTGGGTTTTCAACAAGAGAAAGTGTCTTAGGACACAATTCTTACAAGTTTGATGACATTTTCATGAATACCTGATGCTTTCATCACTTTACTGCCTCAAAGCAGCAAGTTCTTGTTTTTATGCTCTTAAACTGATTTCCAGCCCGCAGAGAGACCAAAAGTGGATTTTCCTAAACAAAACCTTTTTTCTGGGTTTTCAACAAGGGAAAGTGTCTCAGGACACAATTCTTACAAGTTTGATGACATTTTCATGAATACCTGATGCTTTCATCACTTTACTGCCTCAAAGCAGCAACATCTTGTTTTTATGCTCTTAAACTGATTTCCAGCCCGCAGAGAGACCAAAAGTGGATTTTCCTAAACAAAACCTTTTTTCTGGGTTTTCAACCAAAGAAAGTGTCTCAGGACACAATTCTTACAAGTTTGATGACATGTTCATGAATACCTGATGCTTTCACCACTTTACTGCCTCAAAAGCATTAAGTTCTTGTTTTTATGCTCTTAAACTGATTTCCAGCCCGCAGAGAGACCGAAAGTGGATTTTCCTAAACAAAATCTTTTTTCTGGGTTTTCAACCAACGAAAGTGTCTCAGGACACAATTCTTACAAGTTTGATGACATTTTCATGAATACCTGATGCTTTCACCACTTTACTGCCTCAAAGCAGCAACATCTTGTTTTTATTCTCTTAAATTGATTTCCAGCCCGCAGAGAGACCAAAAGTGGATTTTCCTAAACAAAACCCATTTTGGGGGTTTTCAACAAGAGAAAGTGTCTTAGGACACAATTCTTACAAGTTTGATGACAATTTCATGAATACCTGATGCTTTCACCACTTTACTGCCTCAAAAGCATTAAGTTCTTGTTTTTATGCTCTTAAACTGATTTCCAGCCCGCAGAGAGACCAAAAGTGGATTTTCCTAAACAAAACCTTTTTTCTGGGTTTTCAACAAGAGAAAGTGTCTTAGGACACAATTCTTACAAGTTTGATGACATTTTCATGAATACCTGATGCTTTCACCACTTTACTGCCTCAAAGCAGCAACATCTTGTTTTTATGCTCTTAAACTGATTTCCAGCCCGCAGAGAGACCAAAAGTGGATTTTCGTAAACAAAACCTTTTTTCTGGGTTTTCAACCAAAGAAAGTGTCTCATGACACAATTCTTACAAGTTTGATGACATTTTCATGAATACCTGATTCTTTCACCACTTTACTGCCTCAAAAGCATTAAGTTCTTGTTTTTATGCTCTTAAACTGATTTCCAGCCCGCAGAGAGACCAAAAGTGGATTTTCCTAAACAAAACCCATTTTGGGGGTTTTCAACAAGAGAAAGTGTCTCATGACACAATTCTTACAAGTTTGATGACATTTTCATGAATACCTGATTCTTTCACCACTTTACTGCCTCAAAAGCATTAAGTTCTTGTTTTTATGCTCTTAAACTGATTTCCAGCCCGCAGAGAGACCAAAAGTGGATTTTCCTAAACAAAACCTTTTTTCTGGGTTTTCAACCAAAGAAAGTGTCTCAGGACACAATTCTTACAAGTTTGATGACATTTTCATGAATACCTGATGCTTTCACCACTTTACTACCTCAAAAGCATTAAGTTCTTGTTTTTATGCTCTTAAACTGATTTCCAGCCCGCAGAGAGACCAAAAGTGGATTTTCCTAAACAAAACCTTTTTCTGGTTTTCAACCAAAGAAAGTGTCTCAGGACACAATTCTTACAAGTTTGATGACATTTTCATGAATACCTGATGCTTTCACCACTTTACTGCCTCAAAAGCAGCAAGTTCTTGTTTTTATGCTCTTAAACTGATTTCCAGCCCGCAGAGAGACCGAAAGTGGATTTTCCTAAACAAAACCTTTTTTCTTTTTCAACCAAAAAGTGTCTCAGGACACAATTCTACAAGTTTGATGACATTTTCATGAATACCTGATGCTCACCACTTTACTGCCTCAAAGCAGCAACATCTTGTTTTTATGCTCTTAAACTGATTTCCAGCCCGCAGAGAGACCAAAAGTGGATTTTACTAAACAAAACCCTTTTTTCTGGGTTTTCAACAAAAGAAAGTGTCTTAGGACACAATTCTTACAAGTTTTATGACATTTTCATGAATACCTGATGCTTTCATCACTTTACTGCCTCAAAGCAGCAAGTTCTTGTTTTTATGCTCTTAAACTGATTTCCAGCCCGCAGAGAGACCAAAAGTGGATTTTCCTAAACAAAACCCATTTTGGGGGTTTTCAACAAGAGAAAGTGTCTTAGGACACAATTATTACAAGTTTTATGACATTTTCATGAATACCTGATGCTTTCATCACTTTACTGCCTCAAAGCAGCAAGTTCTTGTTTTTATGCTCTTAAACTGATTTCCAGCCCACAGAGAGACCAAAAGTGGATTTTACTAAACAAAACCCTTTTTTCTGGGTTTTCAACCAAAGAAAGTGTCTCAGGACATAATTCTTACAAGTTTGATGACATTTTCATGAATACCTGATGCTTTCACCACTTTACTGCCTCAAAAGCATTACGTTCTTGTTTTTATGCTCTTAAACTGATTTCCAGCCCGCAGAGAGACTAAAAGTGGATTTTCCTAAACAAAACCTTTTTTGGGGGTTTTCAACAAGAGAAAGTGTCTTAGGACAATTATATTACAGGTTTTATGACATTTTCATGAATACCTGATGCTTTCACCACTTTACTGCCTCAAAACAATGACGGGCTTGTTTTTATGCTGTTAAACTGATTTCCAGCCCGCACACAGACCAAAAGTGGAATTTTCCTAAACAAAAACCCTTTTTTCTGGTTTTCAACAAGAGAAAGTGTCTTAGGACACAATTCTTACAAGTTTGATGACATTTTCATGAATACCTGATGCTTTCACCACTTTACTGCCTCAAAGCAGCAACATCTTGTTTTATGCTCTTAAACTGATTTCCAAGCCGCCAGAGAGACCAAAAGTGGATTTTCCTAAACAAACCCTTTTGGGGGGTTTTCAACAAGAGAAAGTGTCTTAGGACACAATTCTTACAAGTTTGATGACATTTTCATGAATACCTGATGCTTTCACCACTTTACTGCCTCAAAGCAGCAACATCTTGTTTTTATGCTCTTAAACTGATTTCCAGCCCGCAGAGAGACCAAAAGTGGATTTTCGTAAACAAAACCTTTTTTCTGGGTTTTCAACCAAAGAAAGTGTCTCATGACACAATTCTTACAAGTTTGATGACATTTTCATGAATACCTGATTCTTTCACCACTTTACTGCCTCAAAAGCATTAAGTTCTTGTTTTTATGCTCTTAAACTGATTTCCAGCCCGCAGAGAGACCAAAAGTGGATTTTCCTAAACAAAACCCATTTTGGGGGTTTTCAACAAGAGAAAGTGTCTCATGACACAATTCTTACAAGTTTGATGACATTTTCATGAATACCTGATTCTTTCACCACTTTACTGCCTCAAAGAAAGCATTAAGTTCTTGTTTTATGCTCTTAAACTGATTTCCAGCCCGCAGAGAGACCAAAAGTGGATTTTCCTAAACAAAACCTTTTTTCTGGGTTTTCAACCAAAGAAAGTGTCTCAGGACACAATTCTTACAAGTTTGATGACATTTTCATGAATACCTGATGCTTTCACCACTTTACTGCCTCAAAAGCATTAAGTTCTTGTTTTTATGCTCTTAAACTGATTTCCAGCCCGCAGAGAGACCAAAAGTGGATTTTCCTAAACAAAACCTTTTTTTCTGTTTTCAACTAGGGAAAGTGTCTCAGGACACAATTCTTACAAGTTTGATGACATTATCATGAATACCTGATGCTTTCACCCACTTTACTGCCTCAAAAGCAGCAACATTTTTTTTTTTTCCTCTAAAACTGATTTCCAGCCCGCAGAGAGACCAAAAGTGGATTTTCCTAAAAAAAACCTTTTTTTGGGTTTTCAACCAACGAAAGTGTCTCAGGACACAATTCTTACAAGTTTGATGACATTTTCATGAATACCTGATGCGTTCACCACTTTACTGCCTCAAAAGCATTAAGTTCTTGTTTTTATGCTCTTAAACTGATTTCCAGCCCGCAGAGAGACCAAAAGTGGATTTTACTAAACAAAACCCTTTTTTCTGGGTTTTCAACAAAAGAAAGTGTCTCAGGACATAATTCTTACAAGTTTGATGACATTTTCATGAATACCTGATGCTTTCACCACTTTACTGCCTCAAAAGCATTACGTTCTTGTTTTTATGCTCTTAAACTGATTTCCAGCCCGCAGAGAGACTAAAAGTGGATTTTCCTAAACAAAACCCATTTTGGGGGTTTTCAACAAGAGAAAGTGTCTTAGGACACAATTATTACAAGTTTTATGACATTTTCATGAATACCTGATGCTTTCACCACTTTACTGCCTCAAAAGCATTACGTTCTTGTTTTTATGCTCTTAAACTGATTTCCAGCCCGCAGAGAGACCAAAAGTGAATTTTCCTAAACAAAACCCATTTTGGGGGTTTTCAACAAGAGAAAGTGTCTTAGGACACAATTCTTACAAGTTTGATGACATTTTCATGAATACCTGATGCTTTCACCACTTTACTGCCTCAAAAGCATTACGTTCTTGTTTTTATGCTCTTAAACTGATTTCCAGCCCACAGAGAGACCAAAAGTGGATTTTCCTAAACAAAACCCATTTTGGGGGTTTTCAACAAGAGAAAGTGTCTTAGGACACAATTCTTACAAGTTTGATGACATTTTCATGAATACCTGATGCTTTCACCACTTTACTGCCTCAAAAGCATTACGTTCTTGTTTTTATGCTCTTAAACTGATTTCCAGCCCGCAGAGAGACTAAAAGTGGATTTTCCTAAACAAAACCCATTTTGGGGGTTTTCAACAAGAGAAAGTGTCTTAGGACACAATTCTTACAAGTTTGATGACATTTTCATGAATACCTGATGCGTTCACCACTTTACTGCCTCAAAGCAGCAACATCTTGTTTTTATGCTCTTAAATTGATTTCAAGCCCGCAGAGAGACCAAAAGTGGATTTTCCAAAACAAAACCTTTTTTCTGGGGTTTCAACCAAAGAAAGTGTCTCAGGACACAATTCTTACAAGTTTGATGACATGTTCATGAATACCTGATGCTTTCACCACTTTACTGCCTCANAAGCAGCATTAAGTTCTTGTTTTTATGCTCTTAAACTGATTTCCAGCCCCAGAGAGACCAAAAGTGGATTTTTCCTAAACAAAACCTTTTTCTGGGTTTTCAACCAAAGAAAGTGTCTCAGGACACAATTCTTACAAGTTTGATGACATTTTCATGAATACCTGATGCTTTCACCACTTTACTGCCTCAAAGCAGCAACATCTTGTTTTTATGCTCTTAAACTGATTTCCAGCCCGCAGAGAGACCAAAAATTGGATTATCCTAAACAAAACCTTTTTCTGGGTTTTTCAACCCAAAGAAAGTGTCTCAGGACACAATTCTTACAAGTTTGATGACATTTTCATGAATACCTGATGCTTTCACCACTTTACTGCCTCAAAAGCATTAAGTTCTTGTTTTTATGCTCTTAAACTGATTTCCAGCCCGCAGAGAGACCAAAAGTGGATTTTCCTAAACAAAACCCTTTTTTCTGGGTTTTCAACAAGAAAGTGTCTCAGGACACAATTCTTACAAGTTTGATGACATTTTCATGAATACCTGATGCTTTCACCACTTTTACTGCCTCAAAGCAGCAACATCTTGTTTTTATCTTAAACTGATTTGCAGCCCGCAGAGAGACCAAAAGTGGATATTTCTAAACAAAACCTTTTTTCTGGGTTTTCAACAAGAGAAAGTGTCTTAGGACACAATTCTTACAAGTTTGATGACATTTTCATGAATACCTGATGCTTTCACCACTTTACTGCCTCAAAGCAGCAACATCTCTTGTTTTTATGCTCTTAAACTGATTTCCAGCCCGCAGAGAGACCAAAAGTGGATTTTCATAAACAAAACTTTTTTCTGGGGTTTTCAACAAAGAAAGTGTCTCAGGACACAATTCTTACAAGTTTGATGACATTTTCATGAATACCTGATGCTTTCACCACTTTACTGCCTCAAAAGCATTAAGTTCTTGTTTTTATGCTCTTAAACTGATTTCCAGCCGCAGAGAGAGACCGAAAGTGGATTTTCCTAAACAAAACCTTTTTTTCTGGGTTTTCAACCAAAGAAAGTGTCTCAGGACACAATTCTTACAAGTTTGATGACATTTTCATGAATACCTGATGCGTTCACCACTTTACTGCCTCAAAGCAGCAACATCTTGTTTTTATGCTCTTAAATTGATTTCCAGCCCGAGAGAGACCAAAAGTGGATTTTCCTAAACAAAACCCATTTTGGGTTTTCAACAAGAGAAAGTGTCTTAGGACACAATTTCTTACAAGTTTGATGACAATTTCATGAATACCTGATGCTTTCACCACTTTACTGCCTCAAAAGCATTAAGTTCTTGTTTTTATGCTCTTAAACTGATTTCCAGCCCGCAGAGAGACCAAAAGTGGATTTTGCTAAACAAAACCTTTTTTGGGGGTTTTCAACGAAAGAAAGTGTCTTAGGACACAATTCTTACAAGTTTGATGACATTTTCATGAATACCTGATGCTTTCATCACTTTACTGCCTCAAAGCATTAAGTTCTTGTTTTTATGCTCTTAAACTGATTTCCAGCCCACAGAGAGACCAAAAGTGGATTTTACTAAACAAAACCCTTTTTTCTGGGTTTTCAACCAAAGAAAGTGTCTTAGGACACAATTCTTACAAGTTTGATGACATTTTCATGAATACCTGATGCTTTCACCACTTTACTGCCTCAAAAGCATTAAGTTCTTGTTTTTATGTTCTTAAACTGATTTCCAGCCCGCAGAGAGACCAAAAGTGGATTTTCCTAAACAAAAACCCTTTTTGGGGTTTCAACAAGAGAAAGTGTCTTAGGACACAATTATTACAAGTTTGATGACATTTTCATGAATACCTGATGCTTTCACCACTTTACTGCCAGAAGCAAGTTCTTGTTTTTATGCTCTTAAACTGATTTCCAGCCCGCAGAGAGACCAAAAGTGGATTTTCCTAAACAAAACCTTTTTTTGGGGTTTTCAACTAGGGAAAGTGTCTTAGGACACAATTCTTACAAGTTTGATGACATTTTCATGAATACCTGATGCTTTCACCACTTTACTGCCTCAAAGCAGCAACATCTTGTTTTTATGCTCTTAAACTGATTTCCAGCCCGCAGAGAGACCAAAAGTGGATTTTCCTAAACAAAACCCTTTTTTTGGGGTTTTTCCAAAGAAAGTGTCTCAGGACACAATTCTTACAAGTTTGATGACATTTTCATGAATACCTGATGCTTTCACCACTTTACTGCCTCAAAAGCATTAAGTTCTTGTTTTATGCTCTTAAACTGATTTCCAGCCCAGAGAGACCAAAAGTGGATTTTCCTAAACAAAACCTTTTTTCTGGGTTTTCAACCAAAGAAAGTGTCTCAGGACACAATTCTTACAAGTTTGATGACATTTTCATGAATACCTGATGCTTTCACCACTTTACTGCCTCAAAGCAGCAAGTTCTTGTTTTTATGCTCTTAAACTGATTTCCAGCCCGCAGAGAGACCAAAAGTGGATTTTCCTAAACAAAACTTTTTTTGGGGGGTTTTCAACAAGAGAAAGTGTCTTAGGACACAATTCTTACAAGTTTGATGACATTTTCATGAATACCTGATGCTTTCACCACTTTACTGCCTCAAAAGCATTAAGTTCTTGTTTTTATGCTCTTAAACTGATTTCCAGCCCGCAGAGAGACCAAAAGTGGATTTTCCTAAACAAAACCTTTTTTGGGGGTTTTCAACAAGAGAAAGTGTCTTAGGACACAATTCTTACAAGTTTGATGACATTTTCATGAATACCTGATGCTTTCACCACTTTACTGCCTCAAAGCAGCAACATCTTGTTTTTATGCTCTTAAACTGATTTCCAGCCCGCAGAGAGACCAAAAGTGGATTTTCCTAAACAAAACCTTTTTTCTGGGTTTTCAACAAGAGAAAGTGTCTCAGGACACAATTCTTACAAGTTTGATGACATTTTCATGAATACCTGATGCTTTCACCACTTTACTGCCTCAAAGCAGCAACATCTTGTTTTTATGCTCTTAAACTGATTTCCAGCCCGCAGAGAGACCAAAAGTGGATTTTCCTAAACAAAACCTTTTTTCTGGGTTTTCAACAAAGAAAGTGTCTCAGGACACAATTCTTACAAGTTTGATGACATTTTCATGAATACCTGATGCTTTCACCACTTTACTGCCTCAAAAGCATTAAGTTCTTGTTTTTATGCTCTTAAACTGATTTCCAGCCCGCAGAGAGACCAAAAGTGGATTTTCCTAAACAAAACCTTTTTTCTGGGTTTTCAACCAAAGAAAGTGTCTCAGGACACAAATCTTACAAGTTTGATGACATTTTCATGAATACCTGATGCTTTCACCCACTTTTACTGCCTCAAAGCAGCATTAAGTTCTTGTTTTTATGCTCTTAAACTGATTTCCAGCCCGCAGAGAGACCAAAAGTGGATTTTCCTAAACAAAACCCATTTTGGGGGTTTTCAACAAGAGAAAGTGTCTTAGGACACAATTCTTACAAGTTTGATGACATTTTCATGAATACCTGATGCTTTCACCACTTTACTGCCTCAAAGCAGCAACATCTTGTTTTATGCTCTTAAACTGATTTCCAGCCCGCAGAGAGACCAAAAGTGGATTTTACTAAACAAAACCTTTTTCTGGTTTTCAACCAAAGAAAGTGTCTTAGGACACAATTCTTACAAGTTTGATGACATTTTCATGAATACCTGATGCTTTCACCACTTTACTGCCTCAAAGCAGCAAGTTCTTGTTTTTATGCTCTTAAACTGATTTCCAGCCCGCAGAGAGACCAAAAGTGGATTTTCCTAAACAAAACCTTTTTTCTGGGTTTTCAACAAGAGAAAGTGTCTCAGGACACAATTCTTACAAGTTTGATGACATTTTCATGAATACCTGATGCTTTCACCACTTTACTGCCTCAAAGCAGCAACATCTTGTTTTTATGCTCTTAAACTGATTTCCAGCCCGCAGAGAGACCAAAAGTGGATTTTCCTAAACAAAACCTTTTTTCTGAGTTTTCAACAAAGAAAGTGTCTCAGGACACAATTCTTCCAAGTTTGATGTCATTTTCATGAATACCTGATGCGTTCACCACTTTACTGCCTCAAAAGCATGTAGTTCTTGTTTTTATGCTCTTAAACTGATTTCCAGCCCGCAGAGAGACCAAAAGTGGATTTTCCTAAACAAAACCTTTTTTCTGGTTTTCAACAAGAGAAAGTGTCTTAGGACACAATTCTTACAAGTTTGATGACAATTTCATGAATACCTGATGCTTTCACCACTTTACTGCCTCAAAGCAGCAACATTCTTGTTTTTATGCTCTTAAACTGATTTCCAGCCCAGAGAGAGACCAAAAGTGGATTTTCCTAAACAAAACCTTTTTCTGGGTTTTCAACAAGAGAAAGTGTCTTAGGACACAATTCTTACAAGTTTGATGACATTTTCATGAATACCTGATGCTTTCACCACTTTACTGCCTCAAAGCAGCAACATCTTGTTTTTATGCTCTTAAACTGATTTCCAGCCCGGAGAGAGACCAAAAGTGGATTTTCCTAAACAACACCTTTTTGGGGTTTTCAACCAAAGAAAGTGTCTTAGGACACAATTTACAAGTTTGATGTCATTTTCATGAATACCTGATGCTTTCACCACTTTACTGCCTCAAAGCAGCAACATCTTGTTTTATGCCCTTAAACTGATTTCCAGCCCACAGAGAGACCAAAAGTGGATTTTCCTAAACAAAACCTTTTTTCTGGGATATCAACAAGAGAAAGTGTCTCAGGACACAATTCTTACAAGTTTGATGACATTTTCATGAATACCTGATGCTTTCACCACTTTACTGCCTCAAAGCAGCAACATCTTGTTTTTATGCTCTTAAACTGATTTCCAGCCCGCAGAGAGACCAAAAGTGGATTTTCCTAAACAAAACCTTTTTTTCTGGGTTTCAAAAGAGAAAGTGTCTCAGGACACAATTCTTACAAGTTTGATGACATTTTCATGAATACCTGATGCTTTCACCACTTTACTGCCTCAAAGCAGCAAGTTCTTGTTTTTATGCTCTTAAACTGATTTCCAGCCCGCAGAGAGACCAAAAGTGGATTTTCCTAAACAAAACCTTTTTTCTTGGTTTTCAACCAAAGAAAGTGTCTCAGGACACAATTCTTACAAGTTTGATGACATTTTCATGAATACCTGATGCTTTCACCACTTTACTGCCTCAAAGCAGCAAGTTCTTGTTTTTATGCTCTTAAACTGATTTCCAGCCCGCAGAGAGACCAAAAGTGGATTTTCCTAAACAAAACCTTTTTGGGGGTTTTCAACAAGAGAAAGTGTCTTAGGACACAATTCTTACAAGTTTGATGACATTTTCATGAATACCTGATGCTTTCACCACTTTACTGCCTCAAAGCATTAAGTTCTTGTTTTATGCTCTTAAACTGATTTCCAGCCCCAGAGAGACCAAAAGTGGATTTTCCTAAACAAAACCCTTTTTGGGTTTTCAATAAGAGAAAGTGTCTCAGNACATAATTCTTACAAGTTTGATGACATTTTCATGAATACCTGATGCTTTCACCACTTTTACTGCCTCAAAGCAGCAACATCTTGTTTTTATGCTCTTAAACTGATTTCCAGCCCGCAGAGAGACCAAAAGTGGATTTTCCTAAACAAAACCTTTTTTGGGGGTTTTCAACAAAAGAAAGTGTCTCAGGACACAATTCTTACAAGTTTGATGACATTTTCATGAATACCTGATGCTTTCACCACTTTACTGCCTCAAAGCAGCAAGTTCTTGTTTTTATGCTCTTAAACTGATTTCCAGCCCGCAGAGAGACCAAAAGTGGATTTTCCTAAACAAAACCTTTTTCTGGGTTTTCAACAAGGAAAGTGTCTCAGGACACAATTCTTACAAGTTTGATGACATTTTCATGAATACCTGATGCTTTCACCACTTTACTGCCTCAAAGCAGCAAGTTCTTGTTTTTATGCTCTTAAACTGATTTCCAGCCCGCAGAGAGACCAAAAGTGGATTTTCCTAAACAAAACCCTTTTTTTCGGTTTTCAACAAGAGAAAGTGTCTTAGGACACAATTCTTACAAGTTTGATGACATTTTCATGAATACCTGATGCTTTTCACCACTTTACTGCCTCAAAGCAGCAACATCTTGTTTTTATGCTCTTAAACTGATTTCCAGCCGCAGTGAGACCAAAAGTGGATTTTCCTAAACAAAACCTTTTTTCTTGGTTTTCAACCAAAGAAAGTGTCTCAGGACACAATTCTTACAAGTTTGATGACATTTTCATGAATACCTGATGCTTTCACCACTTTACTGCCTCAAAGCAGCAAGTTCATGTTTTTATGCTCTTAAACTGATTTCCAGCCCGCAGAGAGACCAAAAGTGGATTTTCCTAAACAAAACCTTTTTTCTGGGTTTTCAACAAAAGAAAGTGTCTCAGGACACAATTCTTACAAGTTTGATGACATTTTCATGAATACCTGATGCTTTCACCACTTTACTGCCTCAAAGCAGCAACATCTTGTTTTTATGCTCTTAAACTGATTTCCAGCCCGCAGAGAGACCAAAAGTGGATTTTCCTAAACAAAACCTTTTTTCTAGGTTTTCAACAAAAGAAAGTGTCTCAGGACACAATTCTTACAAGTTTGATGACATTTTCATGAATACCTGATGCTTTCACCACTTTACTGCCTCAAAAGCATTAAGTTCTTGTTTTTATGCTCTTAAACTGATTTCCAGCCCGCAGAGAGACCAAAAGTGGATTTTCCTAAACAAAACCTTTTTTCTGGGTTTTCAACCAAAGAAAGTGTCTCAGGACACAATTCTTACAAGTTTGATGACATTTTCATGAATACCTGATGCTTTCACCACTTTACTGCCTCAAAGCAGCAACATCTTGTTTTTATGCTCTTAAACTGATTTCCAGCACGCAGAGAGACCAAAAGTGGATTTTCCTAAACAAAACCTTTTTTCTGGGTTTTCAACCAAGAAAGTGTCTCAGGACACAATTCTTACAAGTTTGATGACATTTTCATGAATACCTGATGCTTTCACCACTTTACTGCCTCAAAGCAGCAACATCTTGTTTTTATGCTCTTAAACTGATTTCCAGCCCGCAGAGAGACCAAAAGTGGATTTTCATAAACAAAACCTTTTTCTGGGTTTCAACAAAGAAAGTGTCTCAGGACACAATTCTTACAAGTTTGATGACAATTTCATGAATACCTGATGCGTTCACTACTTTACTGCCTCAAAGCAGCAAGTTCTTGTTTTATGCTCTTAAACTGATTTCCAGCCCGCAGAGAGACCAAAAGTGGATTTTCCTAAACAAAACCTTTTTTCTGGGTTTTCAACCAAAGAAAGTGTCTCAGGACACAATTCTTACAAGTTTGATGACATTTTCATGAATACCTGATGCTTTCACCACTTTACTGCCTCAAAGCAGCAACATCTTGTTTTTATGCTCTTAAATTGATTTCCAGCCCGCAGAGAGACCAAAAGTGGATTTTCCTAAACAAAACCCATTTTGGGGGTTTTCAACAAGAGAAAGTGTCTTAGGACACAATTCTTACAAGTTTGATGACAATTTCATGAATACCTGATGCTTTCACCACTTTACTGCCTCAAAAGCATTAAGTTCTTGTTTTTATGCTCTTAAACTGATTTCCAGCCCGCAGAGAGACCAAAAGTGGATTTTCCTAAACAAAACCTTTTTTCTGGTTTTCAACCAAAGAAAGTGTCTTAGGACACAATTCTTACAAGTTTGATGACATTTTCATGAATACCTGATGCTTTCATCACTTTACTGCCTCAAAAGCATTAAGTTCTTGTTTTTATGCTCTTAAACTGATTTCCAGCCCACAGAGAGACCAAAAGTGGATTTTACTAAACAAAACCTTTTTTTCTGGGTTTTCAACCAAAGAAAGTGTCTCAGGACACAATTCTTACAAGTTTGATGACATTTTCATGAATACCTGATGCTTTCACCACTTTACTGCCTCAAAGCAGCAAGTTCTTGTTTTTATGCTCTTAAACTGATTTCCAGCCCGCAGAGAGACCAAAAGTGGATTTTCCTAAACAAAACCTTTTTTCTGGGTTTTCAACAAGGGAAAGTGTCTCAGGACACAATTCTTACAAGTTTGATGACATTTTCATGAATACCTGATGCTTTCATCACTTTACTGCCTCAAAGCAGCAACATCTTGTTTTTATGCTCTTAAACTGATTTCCAGCCCGCAGAGAGACCAAAAGTGGATTTTCCTAAACAAAACCTTTTTTGGGGGTTTTCAACCAAAGAAAGTGTCTCAGGACACAATTCTTACAAGTTTGATGACATTTTCATGAATACCTGATGCTTTCACCACTTTACTGCCTCAAAGCAGCAACATCTTCTTGTTTATGCTCTTAAACTGATTTCCAGCCCGCAGAGAGACCAAAAGTGGATTTTCCTAAACAAAATCTTTTTTCTGGGTTTTCAACCAAAGAAAGTGTCTCAGGACACAATTCTTACAAGTTTGATGACATTTTCATGAATACCTGATGCTTTCACCACTTTACTGCCTCAAAAGCATTAAGTTCTTGTTTTTATGCTCTTAAACTGATTTCCAGCCCGCAGAGAGACCAAAAGTGGATTTTCCTAAACAAAACCTTTTTTCTGGGTTTTCAACAAGAGAAAGTGTCTTAGGACACAATTCTTACAAGTTTGATGACATGTTCATGAATACCTGATGCTTTCACCACTTTACTGCCTCAAAAGCATTAAGTTCTTGTTTTTATGTTCTTAAACTGATTTCCAGCCCGCAGAGAGACCAAAAGTGGATTTTCCTAAACAAAACCCATTTTGGGGGTTTTCAACAAGAGAAAGTGTCTTAGGACACAATTATTACAAGTTTGATGACATTTTCATGAATACCTGATGCTTTCATCACTTTACTGCCTCAAAGCAGCAAGTTCTTGTTTTTATGCTCTTAAACTGATTTCCAGCCCGCAGAGAGACCAAAAGTGGATTTTCCTAAACAAAACCTTTTTTCTGGGTTTTCAACAAGGGAAAGTGTCTCAGGACACAATTCTTACAAGTTTGATGACATTTTCATGAATACCTGATGCTTTCATCACTTTACTGCCTCAAAGCAGCAACATCTTGTTTTTATGCTCTTAAACTGATTTCCAGCCCGCAGAGAGACCAAAAGTGGATTTTCCTAAACAAAACCTTTTTTCTGGGTTTTCAACCAAAGAAAGTGTCTCAGGACACAATTCTTACAAGTTTGATGACATTTTCATGAATACCTGATGCTTTCACCACTTTTTACTGCCTCAAAAGCATTAAGTTCTTGTTTTTATGCTCTTAAACTGATTTCCAGCCCGCAGAGAGACCGAAAGTGGATTTTCCTAAACAAAATCTTTTTTCTGGGTTTTCAACCAACGAAAGTGTCTCAGGACACAATTCTTACAAGTTTGATGACATTTTCATGAATACCTGATGCTTTCACCACTTTACTGCCTCAAAGCAGCAACATCTTGTTTTTATGCTCTTAAATTGATTTCCAGCCCGCAGAGAGACCAAAAGTGGATTTTCCTAAACAAACCCATTTTGGGGTTTTTCAACAAGAGAAAGTGTCTTAGGACACAATTTACAAGTTTGATGACAATTTCATGAATACCTGATGCTTTCACCACTTTACTGCCTCAAAAGCATTAAGTTCTTGTTTTTATGCTCTTAAACTGATTTCCAGCCCGCAGAGAGACCAAAAGTGGATTTTTCCTAAACAAAACCTTTTTCTGGTTTCAACAAGAGAAAGTGTCTTAGGACACAATTCTTACAAGTTTGATGACATTTTCATGAATACCTGATGCTTTCACCACTTTACTGCCTCAAAGCAGCAACATCTTGTTTTTATGCTCTTAAACTGATTTCCAGCCCGCAGAGAGACCAAAAGTGGATTTTCCTAAACAAAACCTTTTTTCTGGGTTTTCAACCAAAGAAAGTGTCTCAGGACACAATTCTTACAAGTTTGATGACATTTTCATGAATACCTGATTCTTTCACCACTTTTACTGCCACAAAGCAGCAAGTTCTTGTTTTTATGCTCTTAAACTGATTTCCAGCCCGCAGAGAGACCAACGTGGATTTTCCTAAACAAAACCCTTTTTGGGGGTTTTCAACAAGAGAAAGTGTCTCATGACACAATTCTTACAAGTTTGATGACATTTTCATGAATACCTGATTCTTTCACCACTTTACTGCCTCAAAAGCATTAAGTTCTTGTTTTTATGCTCTTAAACTGATTTCCAGCCCGCAGAGAGACCAAACGTGGATTTTCCTAAACAAAACCTTTTTTCTGGGTTTTCAACCAAAGAAAGTGTCTCAGGACACAATTCTTACAAGTTTGATGACATTTTCATGAATACCTGATGCTTTCACCACTTTACTGCCTCAAAGCAGCAACATCTTGTTTTTATGCTCTTAAACTGATTTCCAGCCCGCAGAGAGACCAAAAGTGGATTTTCCTAAACAAACCCTTTTGGGGGGTTTTCAACAAGAGAAAGTGTCTTAGGACACAATTCTTACAAGTTTGATGACATTTTCATGAATACCTGATGCTTTCACCACTTTACTGCCTCAAAGCAGCAACATCTTGTTTTTATGCTCTTAAACTGATTTCCAGCCCGCAGAGAGACCAAAAGTGGATTTTCCTAAAAACAAAACCCATTTTGGGTTTTCAACAAGAGAAAGTGTCTCATGACACAATTCTTACAAGTTTGATGACATTTTCATGAATACCTGATTCTTTCACCACTTTACTGCCTCAAAAGCATTAAGTTCTTGTTTTTATGCTCTTAAACTGATTTCCAGCCCGCAGAGAGACCAAAAGTGGATTTTCCTAAACAAAACCTTTTTTCTGGGTTTTCAACCAAAGAAAGTGTCTCAGGACACAATTCTTACAAGTTTGATGACAATTTCATGAATACCTGATGCTTTCACCACTTTACTGCCTCAAAAGCATTAAGTTCTTGTTTTTATGCTCTTAAACTGATTTCCAGCCCGCAGAGAGACCAAAAGTGGATTTTACTAAACAAAACCCTTTTTTCTGGGTTTTCAACAAAAGAAAGTGTCTTAGGACACAATTATTACAAGTTTGATGACATTTTCATGAATACCTGATGCTTTCACCACTTTACTGCCTCAAAGCAGCACGTTCTTGTTTTTATGCTCTTAAACTGATTTCCAGCCCGCAGAGAGACCAAAGGTGGATTTTCCTAAACAAAACCTTTTTTCTGGGTTTTCAACAAGAGAAAGTGTCTTAGGACACAATTATTACAAGTTTGATAACATTTTCATGAATACCTGATGCTTCCATCACTTTACTGCCTCAAAGCAGCAACATCTTGTTTTTATGCTCTTAAATTGATTTCAAGCCCGCAGAGAGACCAAAAGTGGATTTTCCTAAACAAACCCTTTTGGGGGGTTTTCAACAAGAGAAAGTGTCTTAGGACACAATTCTTACAAGTTTGATGACATTTTCATGAATACCTGATGCTTTCACCACTTTACTGCCTCAAAAGCAGCAAGCTCTTGTTTTTATGCTCTTAAACTGATTTCCAGCCCGCAGAGAGACCAAAAGTGGATTTTCCTAAACAAAACCTTTTTTCTGGGTTTTCAACCAAAGAAAGTGTCTTAGGACAACATTCTTACAAGTTTGATGACATTTTCATGAATACCTGATGCGTTCACCACTTTACTGCCTCAAAGCAGCAACATCTTGTTTTTATGCTCTTAAACTGATTTCCAGCCCGCAGAGAGACCAAAAGTGGATTTTCCTAAACAAAACCCATTTTGGGGGTTTTCAACAAGAGAAAGTGTCTTAGGACACAATTCTTACAAGTTTGATGACAATTTCATGAATACCTGATGCTTTCACCACTTTACTGCCTCAAAGCAGCAAAGTCTTGTTTTTTATGCTTTAAACTGATTTCCAGCCCGCAGAGAGACCAAAAGTGGATTTTACTAAACAAAACCCTTTTTTTTCTGGTTTCAACAAAAGAGTGTCTTAGGACACAATTCTTACAAGTTTGATGACATTTTCATGAATACCTGATGCTTTCACCACTTTACTGCCTCAAAGCAGCAAGTTCTTGTTTTTATGCTCTTAAACTGATTTCCAGCCCGCAGAGAGACCAAAAGTGGATTTTCCTAAACAAAACCCATTTTGGGGGTTTTCAACAAGAGAAAGTGTCTTAGGACACAATTATTACAAGTTTGATGACATTTTCATGAATACCTGATGCTTTCATCACTTTACTGCCTCAAAGCAGCAAGTTCTTGTTTTTATGCTCTTAAACTGATTTCCAGCCCACAGAGAGACCAAAAGTGGATTTTACTAAACAAAACCCTTTTTTCTGGGTTTTCAACCAAAGAAAGTGTCTCAGGACACAATTACAAGTTTGATGACATTTTCATGAATACCTGATGCTTTCACCACTTTACTGCCTCAAAAGCATTAAGTTCTTGTTTTTATGTTCTTAAACTGATTTCCAGCCCGCAGAGAGACCAAAAGTGGATTTTCCTAAACAAAACCTTTTTTTCTGGTTTTCAACCAACGAAAGTGTCTCAGGACACAATTCTTACAAGTTTGATGACATTTTCATGAATACCTGATGCTTTCACCACTTTACTGCCTCAAAAGCATTAAGTTCTTGTTTTATGCTCTTAAACTGATTTCCAGCCCGCAGAGAGACCAAAAGTGGATTTTCCTAAACAAAACCCATTTTGGGGGTTTTCAACAAGAGAAAGTGTCTTAGGACACAATTATTACAAGTTTTATGACATTTTCATGAATACCTGATGCTTTCACCACTTTACTGCCTCAAAAGCATTACGTTCTTGTTTTTATGCTCTTAAACTGATTTCCAGCCCGCAGAGAGACCAAAAGTGAATTTTCCTAAACAAAACCTTTTTTCTGGGTTTTCAACAAGAGAAAGTGTCTTAGGACACAATTCTTACAAGTTTGATGACATTTTCATGAATACCTGATGCGTTCACCACTTTACTGCCTCAAAGCAGCAACATCTTGTTTTTATGCTCTTAAATTGATTTCAAGCCCGCAGAGAGACCAAAAGTGGATTTTCCAAAACAAAACCTTTTTTCTGGGTTTTCAACCAAAGAAAGTGTCTCAGGACACAATTCTTACAAGTTTGATGACATGTTCATGAATACCTGATGCTTTCACCACTTTACTGCCTCAAAAGCATTAAGTTCTTGTTTTTATGTTCTTAAACTGATTTCCAGCCCGCAGAGAGACCAAAAGTGGATTTTCCTAAACAAAATCTTTTTTCTGGGTTTTCAACCAACGAAAGTGTCTCAGGACACAATTCTTACAAGTTTGATGACATTTTCATGAATACCTGATGCTTTCACCACTTTACTGCCTCAAAAGCATTAAGTTCTTGTTTTTATGCTCTTAAACTGATTTCCAGCCCGCAGAGAGACCAAAAGTGGATTTTCCTAAACAAAACCCATTTTGGGGGTTTTCAACAAGAGAAAGTGTCTTAGGACACAATTATTACAAGTTTGATGACATTTTCATGAATACCTGATGCTTTCATCACTTTACTGCCTCAAAGCAGCAACATCTTGTTTTTATGCTCTTAAACTGATTTCCAGCACGCAGAGAGACCAAAAGTGGATTTTCCTAAACAAAACCTTTTTTCTGGGTTTTCAACCAAAGAAAGTGTCTCAGGACACAATTCTTACAAGTTTGATGACATTTTCATGAATACCTGATGCTTTCACCACTTTACTGCCTCAAAGCAGCAAGTTCTTGTTTTTATGCTCTTAAACTGATTTCCAGCCCGCAGAGAGACCAAAAGTGGATTTTCCTAAACAAACCTTTTTTCTGGGTTTTCAACAAGGGAAAGTGTCTCAGGACACAATTCTTACAAGTTTGATGACATTTTCATGAATACCTGATGCTTTCACCACTTTACTGCCTCAAAGCAGCAACATCTTGTTTTTATGCTCTTAAACTGATTTCCAGCCCGCAGAGAGACCAAAAGTGGATTTTCCTAAACAAAACCTTTTTTCTGGGTTTTCAACCAAAGAAAGTGTCTCAGGACACAATTCTTACAAGTTTGATGACATGTTCATGAATACCTGATGCTTTCACCACTTTACTGCCTCAAAAGCATTAAGTTCTTGTTTTTATGCTCTTAAACTGATTTCCAGCCCGCAGAGAGACCGAAAGTGGATTTTCCTAAACAAAATCTTTTTTCTGGGTTTTCAACCAACGAAAGTGTCTCAGGACACAATTCTTACAAGTTTGATGACATTTTCATGAATACCTGATGCTTTCACCACTTTACTGCCTCAAAGCAGCAACATCTTGTTTTTATGCTCTTAAATTGATTTCCAGCCCGCAGAGAGACCAAAAGTGGATTTTCCTAAACAAAACCTGTTTTCTGGGTTTTCAACAAGAGAAAGTGTCTTAGGACACAATTCTTACAAGTTTGATGACATTTTCATGAATACCTGATGCTTTCACCACTTTACTGCCTCAAAGCAGCAACATCTTGTTTTTATGCTCTTAAACTGATTTCCAGCCCGCAGAGAGACCAAAAGTGGATTTTCATAAACAAAACCTTTTTTCTGGGTTTTCAACCAAAGAAAGTGTTTTAGGACACAATTCTTACAAGTTTGATGACATTTTCATGAATGCCTATTGCTTTCATCACTTTACTGCCTCAAAGCAGCAAGTTCTTGTTTTTATGCTCTTAAACTGATTTCCAGCCCGCAAAGAGACCAAAAGTGGATTTTCATAAACAAAACCTTTTTTCTGGGTTTTCAACAAGGGAAAGTGTCTCAGGACACAATTCTTACAAGTTTGATGACATTTTCATGAATACCTGATGCTTTCACCACTTTACTGCCTCAAAAGCATTAAGTTCTTGTTTTTATGCTCTTAAACTGATTTCTCCCCAGCCAGAGAGACCAAAAATGGATTTTCCTAAACAAAACCTTTTTTTCTGTTTTCAACTAGGGAAAGTGTCTCAGGACACAATTCTTACAAGTTTGATGACATTTTCATGAATGCCTATTGCTTTCACCACTTTACTGCCTCAAAGCAGCAACATCTTGTTTTTATGCTCTTAAACTGATTTCCAGCCCGCAGAGAGACCAAAAGTGGATTTTCATAAACAAAACCTTTTTTCTGGGTTTTCAACCAAAGAAAGTGTCTCAGGACACAATTCTTACAAATTTGATGACATTTTCATGAATACCTGATGCGTTCACCACTTTACTGCCTCAAAGCAGCAACATCTTGTTTTTATGCTCTTAAATTGATTTCAAGCCTGCAGAGAGACCAAAAGTGCATTTTCCTAAACAAAACCCTTTTGGGGGGTTTTCAACAAGAGAAAGTGTCTTAGGACACAATTCTTACAAGTTTGATGACAATTTCATGAATACCTGATGCGTTCACTACTTTACTGCCTCAAAGCAGCAAGTTCTTGTTTTTATGCTCTTAAACTGATTTCCAGCCCGCAGAGAGACCAAAAGTGGATTTTCATAAACAAAACCTTTTTTCTGGGTTTTCAACGAAAGAAAGTGTCTCAGGACACAATTCTTACAAATTTGATGACATTTCATGAATACCTGATGCTTTCACCACTTTACTGCCTCAAAGCAGCAACATCTTGATTTTATGCTCTTAAACTGATTTCCAGCCCGCAGAGAGACCAAAAGTGGATTTTCCTAAACAAACCTTTTTTTCTGGTTTTCAACCAAAGAAAGTGTCTCAGGACACAATTCTTACAAGTTTGATGACATTTTCATGAATACCTGATGCTTTCACCACTTTACTGCCTCAAAGCAGCAACATCTTGTTTTTATGCTCTTAAACTGATTTCCAGCACGCAGAGAGACCAAAAGTGGATTTTCCTAAACTAAACCTTTTTTCTGGGTTTTCAACCAAAGAAAGTGTCTCAGGACACAATTTACAAGTTTGATGACATTTTCATGAATACCTGATGCTTTCACCACTTTACTGCCTCAAAGCAGCAACATCTTGTTTTTATGCTCTTAAACTGATTTCCAGCCCGCAGAGAGACCAAAAGTGGATTTTACTAAACAAAACCCTATTTTCTGGTTTCAACAAGAGAAAGTGTCTTAGGACACAATTATTACAAGTTTGATGACATTTTCATGAATACCTGATGCTTTCACCACTTTACTGCCTCAAAGCAGCAACATCTTGTTTTTATGCTCTTAAACTGATTTCCAGCCCGCAGAGAGACCAAAAGTGGATTTTCCTAAACAAAACCTTTTTTCTGGTTTTCAACCAAAGAAAGTGTTTTAGGACACAATTCTACAAGTTTGATGACATTTTCATGAATGCCTATTGCTTTCATCACTTTACTGCCTCAAGGCAGCAAGTTCTTGTTTTTATGCTCTTAAACTGATTTCCAGCCCGCAAAGAGACCAAAAGTGGATTTTCCTAAACAAAACCCATTTTGGGGGTTTTCAACAAGAGAAAGTGTCTTAGGACACAATTCTTACAAGTTTGATGACATTTTCATGAATACCTGATGCTTTCACCACTTTACTGCCTCAAAAGCATTAAGTTCTTGTTTTTATGCTCTTAAACTGATTTCCAGCCCGCAGAGAGACCAAAAGTGGATTTTCATAAACAAAACCTTTTTTCTGGGTTTTCAACTAGGGAAAGTGTCTTAGGACATAATTCTTACAAGTTTGATGACATTTTCATGAATACCTGATGCTTTCACCACTTTACTGCCTCAAAAGCATTAAGTTCTTGTTTTTATGCTCTTAAACTGATTTCCAGCCCGCAGAGAGACCAAAGGTGGATTTTCATAAACAAAACCTTTTTTCTGAGTTTTCAACTAGGGAAAGTGTCTCAGAAACAATTCTTACAAGTTTGATGACATGTTCATGAATACCTGATGCTTTCACCACTTTATTGCCTCAAAGCAGCAACATCTTGTTTTATGCTCTTAAACTGATTTCCAGCCCGCAGAGAGACCAAAAGTGGATTTTCCTAAACAAAACCTTTTTCTGGTTTCAACCAAAGAAAGTGTCTCAGGACACAATTCTTACAAGTTTGATGACATTTTCATGAATACCTGATGCTTTCACCACTTCACTGCCTCAAAGCAGCAACATCTTGTTTTTATGCTCTTAAACTGATTTCCAGCCCGCAGAGAGACCAAAAGTGGATTTTCATAAACAAAACCTTTTTTCTGGGTTTTCAACTAGAGAAAGTGTCTCAGGACACAATTCTTACAAGTTTGATGACATTTTCATGAATACCTGATGCTTTCACCACTTTACTGCCTCAAAGCAGCAACATCTTGTTTTATGCTCTTAAATTGATTTCCAGCCCAAGAGAGAGACCAAAAGTGGATTTTCCTAAACAAAACCTTTTTTCTGGTTTTCAACTAGGGAAAGTGTCTAAGGACAAAATTCTTACAAGTTTGATGACATTTTCATGAATACCTGATGCTTTCACCACTTTACTGCCTCAAAAGCATTAAGTTCTTGTTTTTATGCTCTTAAACTGATTTCCAGCCCGCAGAGAGACCGAAAGTGGATTTTCCTAAACAAAACCTTTTTTTCTGGGTTTTCACCAAAGAAAGTGTCTCAGGACACAATTCTTACAAGTTTGATGACATTTTAATGAATACCTGATGCTTTCACCACTTTACTGCCTCAAAGCAGCAAGTTCTTGTTTTCATGCTCTTAAACTGATTTCCAGCCCGCAGAGAGACCAAAAGTGGATTTTCATAAACAAAACCTTTTTCTGGGTTTTCAACTAGGAAAGTGTCTCAGGACACAATTCTTACAAGATTGATGACATTTTCATGAATACCTGATGCTCACCACTTTACTGCCTCAAAGCAGCAACATCTTGTTTTTATGCTCTTAAACTGATTTCCAGCCCGCAGAGAGACCAAAAGTGGATTTTCCTAAACAAAACCTTTTTTTCTGGGTTTTCAACCAAAGAAAGTGTCTCAGGACACAATTCTTACAAGTTTGATGACATTTTCATGAATACCTGATGCTTTCACCACTTTACTGCCTCAAAGCAGCAACATCTTGTTTTTATGCTCTTAAACTGATTTCCAGCCCGCAGAGAGACCAAAAGTGGATTTTCCTAAACAAAACCTTTTTGGGGGTTTTCAACAAGAGAAAGTGTCTTAGGACACAATTCTTACAAGTTTGATGACATTTTCATGAATACCTGATGCTTTCACCACTTTACTGCCTCAAAGCAGCAACATCTTGTTTTTATGCTCTTAAACTGATTTCCAGCCCGCAGAGAGACCAAAAGTGGATTTTCCTAAACAAAACCTTTTTTCTGGGTTTTCAACCAAAGAAAGTGTCTCAGGACACAATTCTTACAAGTTTGATGACATTTTCATGAATACCTGATGCTTTCACCACTTTACTGCCTCAAAGCAGCAAGTTCTTGTTTTTATGCTCTTAAACTGATTTCCAGCCCGCAGAGAGACCAAAAGTGGATTTTCCTAAACAAAACCCTTTTTGGGGGTTTTCAACAAGAGAAAGTGTCTTAGGACACAATTATTACAAGTTTGATGACATTTTCATGAATACCTGATGCTTTCACCACTTTACTGCCTCAAAGCAGCAAGTTCTTGTTTTTATGCTCTTAAACTGATTTCCAGCCCGCAGAGAGACCAAAAGTGGATTTTCCTAAACAAAACCTTTTTTCTGGGTTTTCAACCAAAGAAAGTGTCTCAGGACACAATTCTTACAAGTTTGATGACATTTTCATGAATACCTGATGCTTTCACCACTTTACTGCCTCAAAGCAGCAACATCTTGTTTTTATGCTCTTAAACTGATTTCCAGCCCGCAGAGAGACCAAAAGTGGATTTTCATAAACAAAACCTTTTTTCTGGGTTTTCAACCAAAGAAAGTGTCTCAGGACACAATTCTTACAAGTTTGATGACATTTTCATGAATACCTGATGCTTTCACCACTTTACTGCCTCAAAGCAGCAACATCTTGTTTTATGCTCTTAAACTGATTTCCAGCCCGCAGAGAGACCAAAAGTGGATTTTCCTAAACAAAACCTTTTTTCTGGTTTTCAACTAAAGAAAGTGTCTCAGACACAATTATTACAAGTTTGATGACATTTTCATGAATACCTGATGCTTTCACCACTTTACTGCCTCAAAAGCATTAAGTTCTTGTTTTTATGCTCTTAAACTGATTTCCAGCCCGCGGAAAGACCAAAAGTGGATTTTCCTAAACAAAACTTTTTTGGGGTTTTCAACAAGAGAAAGTGTCTTAGGACACAATTATTAAAAGTTTGATGACATTTTCATGAATACCTGATGCTTTCACCACTTTACTGCCTCAAAGCAGCAACATCTTGTTTTTATGCTCTTAAACTGATTTCCAGCCCGCAGAGAGACCAAAAGTGGATTTTCCTAAACAAAACCTTTTTTCTGGGTTTTCAACCAAAGAAAGTGTCTCAGGACACAATTCTTACAAGTTTGATGACATTTTCATGAATACCTGATGCTTTCACCACTTTACTGCCTCAAAGCAGCAACATCTTGTTTTTATGCTCTTAAACTGATTTCCAGCCCGCAGAGAGACCAAAAGTGGATTTTCCTAAACAAAACCCTTTTGGGGGGTTTTCAACAAGAGAAAGTGTCTTAGGACACAATTATTACAAGTTTGATGACATTTTCATGAATACCTGATGCTTTCACCACTTTACTGCCTCAAAGCAGCAACATCTTGTTTTTATGCTCTTAAACTGATTTCCAGCCCGCAGAGAGACCAAAAGTGGATTTTCATAAACAAAACCTTTTTTTCTGGGTTTTCAACTAGGGAAAGTGTCTCAGGACACAATTCTTACAAGTTCGATGACATTTTCATGAATACCTGATGCTTTCACCACTTTACTGCCTCAAAGCAGCAAGTTCTTGTTTTTATGCTCTTAAACTGATTTCCAGCCCGCAGAGAGACCAAAAGTGGATTTTTATAAACAAAACCCTTTTTTGGGGTTTTCAACAAGAGAAAGTGTCTTAGGACACAATTCTTACAAGTTTGATGACATTTTCATGAATACCTGATGCTTTCACCACTTTACTGCCTCAAAGCAGCAACATCTTGTTTTTATGCTCTTAAACTGATTTCCAGCCAGCAGAGACCAAAAGTGGATTTTCATAAACAAAACCTTTTTTTCTGGGTTTTCAACTAGGGAAAGTGTCTCAGGACACAATTCTTACAAGTTTGATGACATTTTCATGAATACCTGATGCTTTCACCACTTTACTGCCTCAAAGCAGCAACATCTTGTTTTTATGCTCTTAAACTGATTTCCAGCCCGCAGAGAGACCAAAAGTGGATTTTCCTAAACAAAACCTTTTTTTTCTGGGTTTTCAACCAAAGAAAGTGTCTCAGGACATAACTCTTACAAGTTTGATGACATTTTCATGAATACCTGATGCTTTCACCACTTTATTGCCTCAAAAGCATTAAGTTCTTGTTTTTATGCTCTTAAACTGATTTCCAGCCCGCAGAGAGACCAAAAGTGGATTTTCATAAACAAAACCTTTTTTCTGGGTTTTCAACCAAGAAAGTGTCTCAGGACACAATTCTTACAAGTTTGATGACATTTTCATGAATACCTGATGCTTTCACCACTTTACTGCCTCAAAGCAGCAAGTTCTTGTTTTTATGCTCTTAAACTGATTTCCAGCCCGCAGAGAGACCAAAAGTGGATTTTCATAAACAAAACCCTTTTTGGGGGTTTTCAACAAGAGAAAGTGTCTTAGGACACAATTCTTACAAGTTTGATGACATTTTCATGAATACCTGATGCTTTCACCACTTTACTGCCTCAAAGCAGCAACATCTTGTTTTATGCTCTTAAACTGATTTCCAGCCCGCAGAGAGACCAAAAGTGGATTTTCCTAAACAAAACCCTTTTTGGGGGTTTTCAACAAGAGAAAGTGTCTTAGGACACAATTCTTAAAAGTTTGATGACATTTTCATGAATACCTGATGCTTTCACCACTTTACTGCCTCAAAGCAGCAACATCTTGTTTTTATGCTCTTAAACTGATTTCCAGCCCGCAGAGAGACCAAAAGTGGATTTTCCTAAACAAAACCTTTTTTCTGGGTTTTCAACCAAAGAAAGTGTCTCAGGACACAATTCTTACAAGTTTGATGACATTTTCATGAATACCTGATGCTTTCACCACTTTACTGCCTCAAAAGCATTAAGTTCTTGTTTGTATGCTCTTAAACTGATTTCCAGCCCGCAGAGAGACCAAAAGTGGATTTTCCTAAACAAAACCTTTTTTCTGGGTTTTCAACCAAAGAAAGTGTCTCAGGACACAATTCTTACAAGTTTGATGACAATTTCATGAATACCTGATGTTTTCACCACTTTACTGCCTCAAAAGCATTAAGTTCTTGTTTTTATGCTCTTAAACTGATTTCCAGCCCGCAGAGAGACCAAAAGTGGATTTTCCTAAACAAAACCTTTTTTCTGGGTTTTCAACAAAAGTGTCTCAGGACACAATTCTTACAAGTTTGATGACATTTTCATGAATACCTGATGCGTTCACCACTTTACTGCCTCAAAGCAGCAACATCTTGTTTTTATGCTCTTAAATTGATTTCCAGCCCACAGAGAGACCAAAAGTGGATTTTCTAAACAAAACC
>JAYMGU010000029.1:837961-855607 GCA_036178185.1 Liparis tanakae
ACTTTTACTGCCTCAAAGCAGCAACATCTTGTTTTTATGCTCTTAAACTGATTTCCAGCCCGCAGAGAGACCAAAAGTGGATTTTCTAAAAAAAACCTTTTTTCTGGGTTTTCAACAAAGAAAGTGTCTCAGGACACTATTCTTTCAAGTTTGTTGACATTTTCATGTTTACCTGTTGCTTTCACCTCTTTTCTGCCTCAAAGCATTAAGTCTTGTTTTTATGCTCTTAAACTGATTTCCAGCCCGCAGAGAGACCAAAAGTGGATTTTTCCTAAACAAAACCTTTTTTCTGGGTTTTCAACAAAGAAAGTGTCTCAGGACACAATTCTACAAGTTTGATGACATTTTCATGAATACCTGATGCTTTCACCACTTTACTGCCTCAAAGCAGCAAGTTCTTGTTTTTATGCTCTTAAACTGATTTCCAGCCCGCAGAGAGACCAAAAGTGGATTTTCATAAACAAAACCTTTTTTGGGGGTTTTCAACGAAAGAAAGAGTCTCAGGACACAATTTTACAAGTTTGATGACATTTTCATGAATACCTGATGCTTTCACCACTTTACTGCCTCAAAGCAGCAACATCTTGTTTTTATGCTCTTAAACTGATTTCCAGCCCGCAGAGAGACCAAAAGTGGATTTTCATAAACAAAACCTTTTTTTCTGGGTTTTCAACCAAAGAAAGTGTCTCAGGACACAATTCTTACAAGTTTGATGACATTTTCATGAATACCTGATGCTTTCACCACTTTACTGCCTCAAAGCAGCAAGTTCTTGTTTTTATGCTCTTAAACTGATTTCCAGCCCGCAGAGAGACCAAAAGTGGATTTTCATAAACAAAACCTTTTTGGGTTTTCAACCAAAGAAAGTGTCTCAGGACACAATTCTACAAGTTTGATGACATTTTCATGAATACCTGATGCTTTCACCACTTTACTGCCTCAAAGCAGCAAGTTCTTGTTTTTATGCTCTTAAACTGATTTCCAGCCCGCAGAGAGACCAAAAGTGGATTTTCCTAAACAAAACCTTTTTTTCTGGTTTTCAACAAGAGAAAGTGTCTTAGGACACAATTCTTACAAGTTTGATGACATTTTCATGAATACCTGATGCTTTCACCACTTTACTGCCTCAAAGCAGCAAGTTCTTGTTTTTATGCTCTTAAACTGATTTCCAGCCCGCAGAGAGACCAAAGGTGGATTTTCCTAAACAAAACCTTTTTTCTGGGTTTCAACCAAAGAAAGTGTCTCAGGACACAATTCTACAAGTTTGAAGACATTTTCATGAATACCTGATGCTCTCACCACTTTACTGCCTCAAAGCAGCAACATCTTGTTTTTATGCTCTTAAACTGATTTCCAGCCGCAGAGAGACCAAAAGTGGATTTTCATAAACAAAACCTTTTTGCTGGGTTTTCAACTAAAGAAAGTGTCTCAGGACACAATTCTACAAGTTTGATGACATTTTCATGAATACCTGATGCTTTCACCACTTTACTGCCTCAAAGCAGCAACATCTTGTTTTATGCTCTTAAACTGATTTCCAGCCCAGAGAGACCAAAAGTGGATTTTCCTAAACAAAACCTTTTTTTCTGGTTTTCAACAAGAGAAAGTGTCTTAGGACACAATTATTAAAAGTTTGATGACATTTTCATGAATACCTGATGCTTTCACCACTTTACTGCCTCAAAGCAGCAACATCTTGTTTTTATGCTCTTAAACTGATTTCCAGCCCACAGAGAGACCAAAAGTGGATTTTCATAAACAAAACCTTTTTTGGGGGTTTTCAACCAAAGAAAGTGTCTCAGGACACAATTCTTACAAGTTTGATGACATTTTCATGAATACCTGATGCTTTCACCCACTTTACTGCCTCAAAAAGCAACATCTTGTTTTTATGCTCTTAAACTGATTTCCAGCCCGCAGAGAGACCAAAAGTGGATTTTCATAAACAAAACCTTTTTCTGTTTTCAACTAAAGAAAGTGTCTCAGGACACAATTCTTACAAGTTTGATGACATTTTCATGAATACCTGATGCTTTCACCAATTTTACTGCCTCAAAAGCAGCAAGTTCTTGTTTTATGCTCTTAAACTGATTTCCAGCCCAGAGAGACCAAAAGTGGATTTTCCTAAACAAAACCTTTTTTTCTGGGTTTTCAACCAAAGAAAGTGTCTCAGGACATAATTCTTACAAGTTTGATGACATTTTCATGAATACCTGATGCTTTCACCACTTTTACTGCCTCAAAGCAGCAACATCTTGTTTTTATGCTCTTAAAATGATTTCCAGCCCGCAGAGAGACCAAAAGTGGATTTTCATAAACAAAACCTTTTGGGGGTTTTCAAAGAAAGTGTCTCAGGACACAATTTACAAGTTTGATGACATTTTCATGAATACCTAATGCTTTCACCACTTTACTGCCTCAAAGCAGCAAGTTCTTGTTTTTATGCTCTTAAACTGATTTCCAGCCCAAGAGAGACCAAAAGTGGATTTTCCTAAACAAAACCCTTTTTGGGGGTTTACAACAAGAGAAAGTGTCTTAGGACACAATTATTAAAAGTTTGATGACATTTTCATGAATACCTGATGCTTTCACCACTTTACTGCCTCAAAGCAGCAACATCTTGTTTTTATGCTCTTAAACTGATTTCCAGCCCGCAGAGAGACCAAAAGTGGATTTTCATAAACAAAACCTTTTTGGGGGGTTTTCAACCAAAGAAAGTGTCTCAGGACACAATTCTTACAAGTTTGATGACATTTTCATGAATACCTGATGCTTTCACCACTTTACTGCCTCAAAGCAGCAAGTTCTTGTTTTTATGCTCTTAAACTGATTTCCAGCCCGCAGAGAGACCAAAAGTGGATTTTCAAAAACAAAACCTTTTTTGGGGGTTTTCAACCAAAGAAAGTGTCTCAGGACACAATTCTTACAAGTTTGATGACATTTTCATGAATACCTGATGCTTTCACCACTTTACTGCCTCAAAAACATTAAGTTCTTGTTTTTATGCTCTTAAACTGATTTCCAGCCCGCAGAGAGACCAAAAGTGGATTTTCCTAAACAAAACCTTTTTTCTGGGTTTTCAACCAAAGAAAGTGTCTCAGGACACAATTCTTACAAGTTTGATGACATTTTCATGAATACCTGATGCTTTCACCACTTTACTGCCTCAAAGCAGCAACATCTTGTTTTTATGCTCTTAAACTGATTTCCAGCCCGCAGAGAGACCAAAAGTGGATTTTCCTAAACAAAACCTTTTTTTCTGGTTTTCAACCAAAGAAAGTGTCTCAGGACACAATTTTACAAGTTTGATGACATTTTCATGAATACCTGATGCTTTCACCACTTTACTGCCTCAAAAGCATTAAGTTCTTGTTTTTATGCTCTTAAACTGATTTCCAGCCCGCAGAGAGACCAAAAGTGGATTTTCCTAAACAAAACCCTTTTTTTTTTTCAACCAAAGAAAGTGTCTCAGGACACAATTCTACAAGTTTGATGACATTTTCATGAATACCTGATGCTTTCACCACTTTACTGCCTCAAAGCAGCAAGTTCTTGTTTTTATGCTCTTAAACTGATTTCCAGCCCGCAGAGAGACCAAAAGTGGATTTTCATAAACAAAACCTTTTTTCTGGGTTTTCAACTAGAGAAAGTGTCTTAGGACACAATTCTACAAGTTTGATGACATTTTCATGAATACCTGATGCTTTCACCACTTTACTGCCTCAAAGCAGCAACATCTTGTTTTTATGCTCTTAAACTGATTTCCAGCCCGCAGAGAGACCAAAAGTGGATTTTCCTAAACAAAACTTTTTTTCTGGTTTCAACCAAAAGAAAGTGTCTCAGGACACAATTCTACAAGTTTGATGACATTTTCATGAATACCTGATGCTTTCACCACTTTACTGCCTCAAAGCAGCAACATCTTGTTTTTATGCTCTTAAACTGATTTCCAGCCCGCAGAGAGACCAAAAGTGGATTTTCATAAACAAAACCTTTTTTCTGGGTTTTCAACTAGGGAAAGTGTCTCAGGACACAATTTTACAAGTTTGATGACATTTTCATGAATACCTGATGCTTTCACCACTTTTACTGCCTCAAAGCAGCAAGTTCTTGTTTTTATGCTCTTAAACTGATTTCCAGCCCGCAGAGAGACCAAAAGTGGATTTTCATAAACAAAACCTTTTTTCTGGTTTTCAACCAAAGAAAGTTTCAGGACACAATTCTACAAGTTTGATGACATGTTCATGAATACCTGATGCTTTCACCACTTTACTGCCTCAAAGCAGCAAGTTCTTGTTTTTATGCTCTTAAACTGATTTCCAGCCCGCAGAGAGACCAAAAGTGGATTTTCCTAAACAAAACCCTTTTTCTGGGTTTTTCAACTCAATGAAAGTGTCTCAGGACACAATTAAAAGTTTGATGACATTTTCATGAATACCTGATGCTTTCATCACTTTACTGCCTCAAAGCAGCAACATCTTGTTTTTATGCTCTTAAACTGATTTCCAGCCCACAGAGAGACCAAAAGTGGATTTTCATAAACAAAACCTTTTTTGGGGGTTTTCAACCAAAGAAAGTTTCTCAGGACACAATTCTAAGTTTGATGACATTTTCATGAATACCTGATGCGTTCACCACTTTACTGCCTCAAAGCAGCAAGTTCTTGTTTTTATGCTCTTAAACTGATTTCCAGCCCGCAGAGAGACCAAAAGTGGATTTTTCATAAACAAAACCTTTTTTTTTCTGGGTTTTCAACCAAAGAAAGTGTCTCAGGACACAATTCTTACAAGTTTGATGACATTTTCATGAATACCTGATGCTTTCACCACTTTACTGCCTCAAAAGCATTAAGTTCTTGTTTTTATGCTCTTAAACTGATTTCCAGCCCGCAGAGAGACCAAAAGTGGATTTTCCTAAACAAAACCTTTTTTTCTGGGTTTTCAACCAAAGAAAGTGTCTCAGGACACAATCTACAAGTTTGATGACATGTTCATGAATACCTGATGCTTTCACCACTTTACTGCCTCAAAGAAGCAACATCTTGTTTTTATGCTCTTAAACTGATTTCCAGCCCGCAGAGAGACCAAAAGTGGATTTTCATAAACAAAACCCTTTTTGGGGGGTTTTCAAAGAAAGTGTCTCAGGACACAATTTTACAAGTTTGATGACATTTTCATGAATACCTGATGCTTTTCACCACTTTACTGCCTCAAAGCAGCAAGTTCTTGTTTTTATGCTCTTAAACTGATTTCCAGCCCGCAGAGAGACCAAAAGTGGATTTTCCTAAACAAAACCTTTTTTGGGGGTTTTCAACCAAAGAAAGTGTCTCAGGACACAATTCTTACAAGTTTGATGACATTTTCATGAATACCTGATGCTTTCACCACTTTACTGCCTCAAAAACATTAAGTTCTTGTTTTTATGCTCTTAAACTGATTTCCAGCCCGCAGAGAGACCAAAAGTGGATTTTCCTAAACAAAACCTTTTTTCTGGGTTTTCAACCAATGAAAGTGTCTCAGGACACAATTCTTACAAGTTTGATGACATTTTCATGAATACCTCATGCTTTCATCACTTTACTGCCTCAAAGCAGCAACATCTTGTTTTTATGCTCTTAAACTGATTTCCAGCCCGCAGAGAGACCAAAAGTGGATTTTCCTAAACAAAACCTTTTTTCTGGTTTTCAACCAAAGAAAGTGTCTCAGGACACAATTCTACAAGTTTGATGACATTTTCATGAATACCTGATGCTTTCACCACAATTTTACTGCCTCAAAAGCATTAAGTTCTTGTTTTTATGCTCTTAAACTGATTTCCAGCCCGCAGAGAGACCAAAAGTGGATTTTCCTAAACAAAACCTTTTTTTTTTTTTCAACCAAAGAAAGTGTCTCAGGACACAATTTACAAGTTTGATGACATTTTCATGAATACCTGATGCTTTTCACCACTTTACTGCCTCAAAAGCAGCAAGTTCTTGTTTTTATGCTCTTAAACTGATTTCCAGCCCGCAGAGAGACCAAAAGTGGATTTTCATAAACCAAACCTTTTTTCTGGGTTTTCAACTAGAGAAAGTGTCTCAGGACACAATTCTTACAAGTTTGATGACATTTTCATGAATACCTGATGCTTTCACCACTTCACTGCCTCAAAGCAGCAACATCTTGTTTTTATGCTCTTAAAATGATTTCCAGCCCGCAGAGAGACCAAAAGTGGATTTTTCCTAAACAAAACTTTTTTTCTGGTTTTCAACCAAAGAAAGTGTCTCAGGACACAATTTACAAGTTTGATGACATTTTCATGAATACCTGATGCTTTCACCACTTTTACTGCCTCAAAGCAGCAACATCTTGTTTTTATGCTCTTAAACTGATTTCCAGCCCGCAGAGAGACCAAAAGTGGATTTTCATAAACAAACCTTTTTTCTGGTTTCAACTAAAGAAAGTGTCTCAGGACACAATTCTCTTACAAGTTTGATGACATTTTCATGAATACCTGATGCTTTCACCACTTTACTGCCTCAAAGCAGCAACATCTTGTTTTTATGCTCTTAAACTGATTTCCAGCCCGCAGAGAGACCAAAAGTGGATTTTCATAAACAAAACTCTTTTTGGGGGTTTGCAACCAAAGAAAGTGCCTCAGGACACAATTCTTACAAGTTTGATGACATTTTCATGAATACCTGATGCTTTCACCACTTTACTGCCTCAAGAGCATTAAGTTCTTGTTTTTTTGCTCTTAAACTGATTTCCAGCCCGCAGAGAGACCAAAAGTGGATTTTCCTACACAAAACCTTTTTTCTGGTTTTCAACCAATGAAAGTGTCTTAGGACACAATTATTAAAAGTTTGATGACATTTTCATGAATACCTGATGCTTTCATCACTTTACTGCCTCAAAGCAGCAACATCTTGTTTTTATGCTCTTAAACTGATTTCCAGCCCACAGAGAGACCAAAAGTGGATTTTCATAAACAAAACCTTTTTTGGGGGTTTTCAACCAAAGAAAGTGTCTCAGGACACAATTTACAAGTTTGATGACATTTTCATGAATACCTGATGCGTTCACCACTTTACTGCCTCAAAGCAGCAAGTTCTTGTTTTTATGCTCTTAAACTGATTTCCAGCCCGCAGAGAGACCAAAAGTGGATTTTCAAAAACAAAACCTTTTTTTTTCTGGTTTTCAACCAAAGAAAGTGTCTCAGGACACAATTCTACAAGTTTGATGACATTTTCATGAATACCTGATGATTTCACCACTTTACTGCCTCAAAAGCATTAAGTTCTTGTTTTTATGTTCTTAAACTGATTTCCAGCCCGCAGAGAGACCAAAAGTGGATTTTCCTAAACAAAACCTTTTTTTCTGGGTTTTCAACCAAAGAAAGTGTCTCAGGACACAATTCTTACAAGTTTGATGACATGTTCATGAATACCTGATGCTTTCACCACTTTACTGCCTCAAAGAAGCAACATCTTGTTTTTATGCTCTTAAACTGATTTCCAGCCCGCAGAGAGACCAAAAGTGGATTTTCATAAACAAAACCTTTTTGGGGGGTTTTCAACCAAAGAAAGTGTCTCAGGACACAATTCTTACAAGTTTGATGACATTTTCATGAATACCTGATGCTTTCACCACTTTACTGCCTCAAAGCAGCAAGTTCTTGTTTTTATGCTCTTAAACTGATTTCCAGCCCGCAGAGAGACCAAAAGTGGATTTTCCTAAACAAAACCCTTTTTGGGGGTTTTCAACAAGAGAAAGTGTCTTAGGACACAATTATTAAAAGTTTGATGACATTTTCATGAATACCTGATGCTTTCACCACTTTACTGCCTCAAAGCAGCAACATCTTGTTTTTATGCTCTTAAACTGATTTCCAGCCCACAGAGAGACCAAAAGTGGATTTTCATAAACAAAACCTTTTTTGGGGGTTTTCAACCAAAGAAAGTGTCTCAGGACACAATTCTTACAAGTTTGATGACATTTTCATGAATACCTGATGCTTTCACCACTTTACTGCCTCAAAGCAGCAAGTTCTTGTTTTTATGCTCTTAAACTGATTTCCAGCCCGCAGAGAGACCAAAAGTGGATTTTCAAAAACAAAACCTTTTTTGGGGGTTTTCAACCAAAGAAAGTTTCTCAGGACACAATTCTTACAAGTTTGATGACATTTTCATGAATACCTGATGATTTCACCACTTTACTGCCTCAAAAGCATTAAGTTCTTGTTTTTATGCCCTTAAACTGATTTCCAGCACGCAGAGAGACCAAAAGTGGATTTTCCTAAACAAAACCTTTTTCTGGTTTTCAACCAAAGAAAGTGTCTCAGGACACAATTTACAAGTTTGATGACATTTTCATGAATACCTGATGCTTTCATCACTTTACTGCCTCAAAGCAGCAACATCTTGTTTTTATGCTCTTAAACTGATTTCCAGCCCGCAGAGAGACCAAAAGTGGATTTTCCTAAACAAAACCTTTTTTCTGGGTTTTCAACTATATAAAGTGTCTCAGGACACAATTCTTACAAGTTTGATGACATTTTCATGAATACCTGATGCTTTCACCACTTTACTGCCTCAAAAGCATTAAGTTCTTGTTTGTATGCTCTTAAACTGATTTCCAGCCCGCAGAGAGACCAAAAGTGGATTTTCATAAACAAAACCTTTTTTTCTGGGTTTTCAACTAGGGAAAGTTTCTCAGGACACAATTCTACAAGTTTGATGACATTTTCATGAATACCTGATGCTTTCACCACTTTACTGCCTCAAAGCAGCAACATCTTGTTTTTATGCTCTTAAACTGATTTCCAGCCCGCAGAGAGACCAAAAGTGGATTTTCCTAAACAAAACTTTTTTTCTGGGTTTTCAACCAAAGAAAGTGTCTCAGGACACAATTCTTACAAGTTTGATGACATTTTCATGAATACCTGATGCTTTCACCACTTTACTGCCTCAAAGCAGCAACATCTTGTTTTTATGCTCTTAAACTGATTTCCAGCACGCAGAGAGACCAAAAGTGGATTTTCATAAACAAAACCTTTTTTGGGGGTTTTCAACCAAAGAAAGTGTCTCAGGACACAATTCTTAAAGTTTGATGACATTTTCATGAATACCTGATGCTTTTCACCACTTTACTGCCTCAAAGCAGCAAGATCTTGTTTTATGCTCTTAAACTGATTTCCAGCCCGCAGAGAGACCAAAAGTGGATTTTCATAAACAAACCCTTTTTGGGGGGTTTTCAACCAAAGAAAGTGTCTCAGGACACAATTCTTACAAGTTTGATGACATTTTCATGAATACCTGATGCTTTCACCACTTTACTGCCTCAAAAGCATTAAGTTCTTGTTTTTATGCTCTTAAACTGATTTCCAGCCCGCAGAGAGACCAAAAGTGGATTTTCCTAAACAAAACCTTTTTTTTTTCTGGGTTTTCAACCAATGAAAGTGTCTCAGGACACAATTCTTACAAGTTTGATGACATTTTCATGAATACCTGATGCTTTCACCACTTTACTGCCTCAAAAGCATTAAGTTCTTGTTTTTATGCTCTTAAACTGATTTCCAGCCCGCAGAGAGACCAAAAGTGGATTTTCCTAAACAAAACCTTTTTTGGGGGTTTTCAACCAAAGAAAGTGTCTCAGGACACAATTCTTACAAGTTTGATGACATTTTCATGAATACCTGATGCTTTCACCACTTTACTGCCTCAAAGCAGCAACATCTTGTTTTTATGCTCTTAAACTGATTTCCAGCCCGCAGAGAGACCAAAAGTGGATTTTCCTAAACAAAACCCTTTTTGGGGTTTTCAACCAGAGAAAGTGTCTCAGGACACAATTATTAAAAGTTTGATGACATTTTCATGAATACCTGATGCTTTCATCACTTTTCTGCCTCAAAGCAGCAACATCTTGCTTTTATGCTCTTAAACTGATTTCCAGCCCACAGAGAGACCAAAAGTGGATTTTCATAACAAAAACCTTTTTTGGGGTTTTCAACCAAAGAAAGTGTCTCAGGACACAATTTACAAGTTTGATGACATTTTCATGAATACCTGATGCTTTCACCACTTTACTGCCTCAAAGCAGCAAGTTCTTGTTTTATGCTCTTAAACTGATTTCCAGCCCGCAGAGAGACCAAAAGTGGATTTTCATAAACAAAACCTTTTTTCTGGGTTTTCAACCAAAGAAAGTGTCTCAGGACAAAATTCTTACAAGTTTGATGACATTTTCATGAATACCTGATGCTTTCACCACTTTACTGCCTCAAAGAAGCAACATCTTGTTTTTATGCTCTTAAACTGATTTCCAGCCCGCAGAGAGACCAAAAGTGGATTTTCATAAACAAACCTTTTTGGGGGGATTTCAACCAAAGAAAGTGTCTCAGAACACAATTTACAAGTTTGATGACATTTTCATGAATACCTGATGCTTTCACCACTTTACTGCCTCAAAGCAGCAAGTTCTTGTTTTTATGCTCTTAAACTGATTTCCAGCCCGCAGAGAGACCAAAAGTGGATTTTCCTAAACAAAACCTTTTTTTGGGGTTTTCAACAAGAGAAAGTGTCTTAGGACACAATTATTAAAAGTTTGATGACATTTTCATGAATACCTGATGCTTTCACCACTTTACTGCCTCAAAGCAGCAACATCTTGTTTTTATGCTCTTAAACTGATTTCCAGCCCACAGAGAGACCAAAAGTGGATTTTCATAAACAAAACCTTTTTTGGGGGTTTTCAACCAAAGAAAGTGTCTCAGGACACAATTCTTACAAGTTTGATGACATTTTCATGAATACCTGATGCTTTCACCACTTTACTGCCTCAAAGCAGCAAGTTCTTGTTTTATGCTCTTAAACTGATTTCCAGCCCGCAGAGAGACCAAAAGTGGATTTTCCTAAACAAAACCCTTTTTGGGGGTTTTCAACCAAAGAAAGTGTCTCAGGACACAATTCTTACAAGTTTGATGACATGTTCATGAATACCTGATGCTTTCACCACTTTACTGCCTCAAAGAAGCAACATCTTGTTTTTATGCTCTTAAACTGATTTCCAGCCCGCAGAGAGACCAAAAGTGGATTTTCATAAACAAAACCTTTTTTCTGGGTTTTCAACAAGGGAAAGTGTCTCAGGACACAATTCTTAAGTTTGATGACATTTTCATGAATACCTGATGCTTTCACCACTTTACTGCCTCAAAAACATTAAGTTCTTGTTTTTATGCTCTTAAACTGATTTCCAGCCCGCAGAGAGACCAAAAGTGGATTTTCCTAAACAAAACCTTTTTTCTGGGTTTTCAACCAATGAAAGTGTCTCAGGACACAATTCTTACAAGTTTGATGACATTTTCATGAATACCTGATGCGTTCACCACTTTACTGCCTCAAAGCAGCAACATCTTGTTTTTATGCTCTTAAATTGATTTCCAGCCCGCAGAGAGACCAAAAGTGGATTTTCCTAAACAAAACCCTTTTGGGGGGTTTTCAACAAGAGAAAGTGTCTTAGGACACAATTCTTACAAGTTTGATGACAATTTCATGAATACCTGATGCGTTCACCACTTTACTGCCTCAAAGCAGCAAGTTCTTGTTTTTATGCTCTTAAACTGATTTCCAGCCCGCAGAGAGACCAAAAGTGGATTTTACTAAACAAAACCCTTTTTTCTGGGTTTTCAACAAGATAAAGTGTCTTAGGAAACAATTCTTACAAGTTTGATGACATTTTCATGAATACCTGATGCTTTCACCACTTTACTGCCTCAAAAGCATTAAGTTCTTGTTTTTATGCTCTTAAACTGATTTCCAGCCCGCAGAGAGACCAAAAGTGGATTTTCCTAAACAAAACCTTTTTTGGGGGTTTTCAACCAAAGAAGGTATCTCAGGACACAATTCTTACAAGTTTGATGACATTTTCATGAATACCTGATGCTTTCACCACTTTACTGCCTCAAAGCAGCAACATCTTGTTTTTATGCTCTTAAACTGATTTCCAGCACGCAGAGAGACCAAAAGTGGATTTTCATAAACAAAACCTTTTTGGGGGGTTTTCAACCAAAGAAAGTGTCTCAGGACACAATTCTTACAAGTTTGATGACATTTTCATGAATACCTGATGCTTTCACCACTTTACTGCCTCAAAAGCATTAAGTTCTTGTTTTTATGCTCTTAAACTGATTTCCAGACCGAGAGAGACCAAAAGTGGATTTTCCTAAACAAAACCTTTTTTTCTGGTTTCAACCAAAGAAAGTGTCTCAGGACACAATTCNACAAGTTTGATGACATTTTCATGAATACCTGATGCTTTCACCACTTTTACTGCCTCAAAGCAGCAACATCTTGTTTTTATGCTCTTAAACTGATTTCCAGCCCACAGAGAGACCAAGAGTGGATTTTACTAAACAAAACCCTTTTTGCTGGGTTTTCAACAAGAGAAAGTGTCTTAGGACACAATTCTTACAAGTTTGATGACATTTTCATGAATACCTGATGCTTTCCTCACTTTACTGCCTTAAAGCAGCAAGTTCTGTTTTTATGCTCTTAAACTGGTTTCCAGCACGCAGAGTGACCAAAAGTGGATTTTCCTAAACAAAACCTTTTTTTTCTGGTTTTCAACCAATGAAAGTGTCTCAGGACACAATTCTTACAAGTTTGATGACATTTTCATGAATACCTGATGCTTTCACCACTTTAATGCCTCAAAGCAGCAACATCTTGTTTTTATGCTCTTAAACTGATTTCCGGCCCGCAGAGAGACCAAAAGTGGATTTTCCTAAACAAAACCTTTTTTCTGGTTTTCAACCAAAGAAAGTGTCTCAGGACACAATTCTACAAGTTTGATAACATTGTCATGAATACCTGATGCTTTCACCACTTTACTACCTCAAAACGATGAAGTTCTTGTTTGTATGCGCTTACACTGATTTCCAACCCGCAGACAGACCAAAAGTGGATTTTCCTAAACAAAACCTTTTTTCTGGGTTTTCACCAAAGAAAGTGTCTCAGGACACAATTCTTACAAGTTTGATGACATTTTCATGAATACCTGATGCGTTCACCACTTTACTGCCTCAAAGCAGCTACATCTTGTTTTTATGCTCTTAAATTGATTTCCAGCCCGCAAAGAGACCAAAAGTGGATTTTCCTAAACAAAACCCATTTTGGGGGTTTTCAACAAGAGAAAGTGTCTTAGGACACAATTCTTACAAGTTTGATGACAATTTCATGAATACCTGATTATTTCACCACTTTACTGCCTCAAAGCAGCAACATCTTGTTTGTATGCTCTTAAACTGATTTCCAGCCCGCAGAGAGACCAAAAGTGGATTTTCATGAACAAAACCTTTTTTCTGGGTTTTCAACTAGGGAAAGTGTCTCAGGACACAATTCTTACAAGTTTGATGACATTTTCATGAATACCTGATGCTTTCACCAATTTACTGCCTCAAAAGCATTAAGTTCTTGTTTTTATGCTCTTAAACTGATTTCCAGCCCGCAGAGAGACCAAAAGTGGATTTTCCTAAACAAAACCTTTTTTCTGGGATTTCAACCAAAGAAAGTGTCTCAGGATACAATTTACAAGTTTGATGACATTTTCATGAATACCTGATGTTCACCACTTTTACTGCCTCAAAGCAGCAACATCTTGTTTTTATGCTCTTAAATTGATTTCCAGCCCGCAGAGAGACCAAAAGTGGATTTTTCCTAAACAAAACCTTTTGGGGGTTTTCCACAGGAGAAAGTGTCTTAGGACACAATTCTTACAAGTTTGATGACATTTTCATGAATACCTGATGCTTTCATCACTTTACTGCCTCAAAGCAGCAACATCTTGTTTTTATGCTCTTAAACTGATTTCCAGCACGCAGAGAGACCAAAAGTGGATTTTCCTAAACAAAACCTTTTTTCTGGGTTTTCAACCAAAGAAAGTGTCTCAGGACACAATTCTTACAAGTTTGATGACATTTTCATGCATACCTGATGCGTTCACCACTTTACTGCCTCAAAGCAGCAACATCTTGTTTTTATGCTCTTAAATTGATTTCCAGCCCGCAGAGACTAAAAGTGGATTTTCCTAAACAAAACCCTTTTGGGGGGTTTTCCACAAGAGAAAGTGTCTTAGGACACAATTATTACAAGTTTGATGACATTTTCATGAATACCTGATGCTTTCACGACTTTACTGCCTCAAAGCAGCAACATCTTGTTTTTATGCTCTTAAAATGATTTCCAGCCCGCAGAGAGACCAAAAGTGGATTTTCCTAAACAAAACCTTTTTTCTGGTTTAACTAAAGAAAGTGTCTCAGGACACAATTCTTACAAGTTTGATGACATTTTCATGAATGCCTGATGCTTTCATCACTTTACTGCCTCAAAGCAGCAACATCTTGTTTTAATGCTCTTAAACTGATTTCCAGCCCGCAGAGAGACCAAAAGTGGATTTTCCTAAACAAAACCCATTTTGGGGGTTTTCAACAAGAGAAAGTGTCTTAGGACACAATTCTTACAAGTTTGATGACAATTTCATGAATACCTGATTATTTCACCACTTTACTGCCTCAAAGCAGCAACATCTTGTTTTTATGCTCTTAAACTGATTTCCAGCCCGCAGAGAGACCAAAAGTGGATTTTCATGAACAAAACCTTTTTTCTGGGTTTCAACTAGGAAAGTGTCTCAGGACACAATTCTACAAGTTTGATGACATTTTCATGAATACCTGATGCTTTCACCAATTTACTGCCTCAAAAGCATTAAGTTCTTGTTTTTATGCTCTTAAACTGATTTCCAGCCCGCAGAGAGACCAAAAGTGGATTTTCCTAAACAAAACCTTTTTTTCTGGGTTTTCAACCAAAGAAAGTGTCTCAGGACACAATTCTTACAAGTTTGATGACATTTTCATGAATACCTGATGCTTTCACCACTTTACTGCCTCAAAGCAGCAACATCTTGTTTTTATGCTCTTAAACTGATTTCCAGCCCGCAGAGAGACCAAAAGTGGATTTTCCTAAACAAAACCCTTTTGGGGTTTTTCACAAGAGAAAGTGTCTCAGGACACAATTCTACAAGTTTGATGACATTTTCATGAATACCTGATGCTTTCATCACTTTACTGCCTCAAAGCAGCAACATCTTGTTTTTATGCTCTTAAACTGATTTCCAGCCCGCAGAGAGACCAAAAGTGGATTTTTCCTAAACAAAACCTTTTTTCTGGTTGGTTTTCAACCAAAGAAAGTGTCTCAGGACACAATTCTACAAGTTTGATGACATTTTCATGAATACCTGATGCTTTCACCACTTTACTGCCTCAAAGCAGCAACATCTTGTTTTATGCTCTTAAACTGATTTCCAGCCCGCAGAGAGACCAAAAGTGGATTTTCCTAAACAAAACCTTTTTTTCTGGTTTTCAACCAAAGAAAGTGTCTCAGGACACAATTTACAAGTTTGATGACATTTTCATGAATACCTGATGCTTTCACCACTTTACTGCCTCAAAGCAGCAACATCTTGTTTTTATGCTCTAAACTGGTTTCCAGCCCGCAGAGAGATTAAAAGTGGATTTTCCTAAACAAAACCTTTTTTCTGGTTTTCAACTAGGAAAAAGTCTCAGGACACAATTCTTACAAGTTTGATGACATTTTCATGAATACCTGATGCTTTTCACCACTTTTACTGCCTCAAAGCAGCAACATCTTGTTTTTATGCTCTTGAAATGATTTCCAGCCCGCAGAGAGACCAAAAGTGGATTTTCTTAAACAAAACCTTTTTTTTCTGGTTTTTCAACTAAAGAAAGTGTCTCAGGACACAATCTACAAGTTTGATGACATTTTCATGAATACCTGATGCTTTCACCACTTTACTGCCTCAAAGCAGCAACATCTTGTTTTTATGCTCTTAAACTGATTTCCAGCCCGCAGAGAGACCAAAAGTGGATTTTCATAAACAAAACCTTTTTTTCTGGGTTTTCAACTAGGGAAAGTGTCTCAGGACACAATTCTTACAAGTTTGATGACATTTCCATGAATACCTGATGCTTTCACCACTTTACTGCCTCAAAGCATCAACATCTTGTTTTTATGCTCTTAAACTGATTTCCAGCCCGCAGAGAGACCAAAAGTGGATTTTCATAAACAAAACCTTTTTGGGGGGTTTTCAACCAAAGAAAGTGTCTCAGGACACAATTCTTACAAGTTTGATGACAATTTTATGAATACCTGATGCTTTCACCACTTTACTGCCTCAAAGCAGCAACATCTTGTTTTTATGCTCTTAAACTGATTTCCAGCCCGCAGAGAGACCAAAAGTGAATTTTCCTAAACATAACTTTTTTACTGGGTTTTCAACCAAAGAAAGTGTCTCAGGACACAATTCTTACAAGTTTGATGACATTTTCATGCATACCTGATGCGTTCACCACTTTACTGCCTCAAAGCAGCAACATCTTGTTTTTATGCTCTTAAACTGATTTCCAGCACGCAGAGAGACCAAAAGTGGATTTTCATAAACAAAACCTTTTTTCTGGGTTTTCAACTAGGGAAAGTGTCTCAGGATACAATTCTTACAAGTTTGATGACATTTTCATGAATACCTGATGCTTTCACCACTTTACTGCCTCAAAGCAGCAACATCTTGTTTTTATGCTCTTAAACTGATTTCCAGCACGCAGAGAGACCAAAAGTGGATGTTCATAAACAAAACCTTTTTTGGGGGTTTTCAACCAAAGAAAGTGTCTCAGGACACAATTCTTACAAGTTTGATGACATTTTCATGAATACCTGATGCTTTCACCACTTTACTGCCTCAAAAGCATTAAGTTCTTGTTTTTATGTTCTTAAACTGATTTCCAGCCCGCAGAGAGACCAAAAGTGGATTTTCCTAAACAAAACCTTTTTTCTGGGTTTTCAACCAAAGAAAGTGTCTCAGGACACAATCCCTACAAGTTTGATGACATTTTCATGAATACCTGATGCGTTCACCACTTTACTGCCTCAAAGCAGCAACATCTTGTTTTTATGCTCTTAAATTGATTTCCAGCCCGCAGAGACCAAAAGTGGATTTTCCTAAACAAAACCCTTTTGGGGGGTTTTCCACAGGAGAAAGTGTCTTAGGACACAATTTACAAGTTTGATGACATTTTCATGAATACCTGATGCTTTCATCACTTTACTGCCTCAAAGCAGCAACATCTTGTTTTATGCTCTTAAACTGATTTCCAGCACGAGAGAGACCAAAAGTGGATTTTCCTAAACAAAACCTTTTTTCTGTTTTTCAACCAAAGAAAGTGTCTCAGGACACAATTACAAGTTTGATGACATTTTCATGCATACCTGATGCTTTCACTAATTTACTGCCTCAAAGCAGCAACAGTCTTGTTTTATGTTCTTAAACTGATTTCCAGTCTGCAGAGACTAAAAGTGGATTTTTCCTAAACAAAACCCTTTTTGGGGTTTTCAACTAAGAGAAAGTGTCTTAGGACACAATTCTTACAAGTTTGATGACATTTCATGAATACCTGATGCTTTCACCACTTTTACTGCCTCAAAGCAGCAACATCTTGTTTTTATGCTCTTAAAATGATTTCCAGCCCGCAGAGAGACCAAAAGTGGATTTTCCTAAACAAAACCCTTTTTTGGTTTTCAACAAAGAAAGTGCCCCCTTTTTA
>JAYMGU010000029.1:856107-874167 GCA_036178185.1 Liparis tanakae
TCTTTCACCACTTTTACTGCCTCAAAGCAGCAACATCTTGTTTTATGCTCTTAAACTGATTTCCAGCCCAGAGAGACCAAAGTGGATTTTCATAAACAAAACCTTTTTCTGGGTTTTCAACCAAGAAAGTGTCTCAGGACACAATTCTTACAAGTTTGATGACATTTTCATGAATACCTGATGCTTTCACCACTTTACTGCCTCAAAGCAGCAAGTTCTTGTTTTTATGCTCTTAAACTGATTTCCAGCCCAGAGAGACCAAAAGTGGATTTTCCTAAACAAAACCTTTTGGGGGCTTTTCAACAACAGAAAGTGTCTTAGGACACAATTATTAAAAGTTTGATGACATTTTCATGAATACCTGATGCTTTCACCACTTTACTGCCTCAAAGCAGCAACATCTTGTTTTTATGCTCTTAAACTGATTTCCAGCCCACAGAGAGACCAAAAGTGGATTTTCATAAACAAAACCTTTTTTGGGGGTTTTCAACCCAAGAAAGTGCCTCAGGACACAATTCTTACAAGTTTGATGACATTTTCATGAATACCTGATGCTTTCACCACTTTACTGCCTCAAAGCAGCAAGTTCTTGTTTTATGCTCTTAAACTGATTTCCAGCCATAGAGAGACCAAAAGTGGATTTTCATAAACAAAACCTTTTTGGGGGTTTTCAACAAAAGTGTCTCAGGACACAATTCTTACAAGTTTGATGACATTTTCATGAATACCTGATGCTTTCACCACTTTACTGCCTCAAAGCAGCAAGTTCTTGTTTTTATGCTCTTAAACTGATTTCCAGCCCGCAGAGAGACCAAAAGTGGATTTTCCTAAACAAAACCTTTTTTTCTGGGTTTTCAACCAAAGAAAGTGTCTCAGGACACAATTCTTACAAGTTTGATGACATTTTCATGAATACCTGATGCTTTCACCACTTTACTGCCTCAAAGCAGCAACATCTTGTTTTTATGCTCTTAAACTGATTTCCAGCCCGCAGAGAGACCAAAAGTGGATTTTCATAAACAAAACCTTTTTCTGGGTTTTCAACCAAAGAAAGTGTCTCAGGACACAATTCTTACAAGTTTGATGACATTTTCATGAATACCTGATGCTTTCACCACTTTACTGCCTCAAAGCAGCAAGTTCTTGTTTTTATGCTCTTAAACTGATTTCCAGCCCGCAGAGAGACCAAAAGTGGATTTTCCTAAACAAAACCTTTTTGGGGGTTTTCAACCAAAGAAAGTGTCTCAGGACACAATTATTACAAGTTTGATGACATTTTCATGAATACCTGATGCTTTCACCACTTTACTGCCTCAAAGCAGCAACATCTTGTTTTTATGCTCTTAAACTGATTTCCAGCCCACAGAGAGACCAAAAGTGGATTTTCATAAACAAAACCTTTTTCTGGGTTTTCAACCAAGAAAGTGTCTCAGGACACAATTCTTACAAGTTTGATGACATTTTCATGAATACCTGATGCTTTCACCACTTTACTGCCTCAAAGCAGCAAGTTCTTGTTTTATGCTCTTAAACTGATTTCCAGCCATAGAGAGAGACCAAAAGTGGATTTTCTAAACAAAACCTTTTTGGGGTTTTTCAACAAAGAAAGTGTCTCAGGACACAATTCTTACAAGTTTGATGACATTTTCATGAATACCTGATGCTTTCACCACTTTACTGCCTCAAAGCAGCATTAAGTTCTTGTTTTATGCTCTTAAACTGATTTCCAGCCACAGAGAGACCAAAGTGGATTTTCCTAAACAAAACCTTTTTTCTGGGTTTTCAACCAAAGAAAGTGTCTCAGGACACAATTCTTACAAGTTTGATGACATTTTCATGAATACCTGATGCTTTCACCACTTTACTGCCTCAAAGCAGCAAGTTCTTGTTTTTATGCTCTTAAACTGATTTCCAGCCCGCAGAGAGACCAAAAGTGGATTTTCATAAACAAAACCTTTTTTCTGGGTTTTCAACTAGGGAAAGTGTCTCAGGACACAATTCTTACAAGTTTGATGACATTTTCATGAATACCTGATGCTTTCACCACTTTACTGCCTCAAAGCAGCAAGTTCTTGTTTTATGCTCTTAAACTGATTTCCAGCCCCAGGAGAGACCAAAAGTGGATTTTCCTAAACAAAACCTTTTTTCTGGGTTTTCAACCAAAGAAAGTGTCTCAGGACACAATTCTTACAAGTTTGATGACATTTTCATGAATACCTGATGCTTTCACCACTTTACTGCCTCAAAGCAGCAACATCTTGTTTTATGCTCTTAAACTGATTTCCAGCCCGCAGAGAGACCAAAAGTGGATTTTCATAAACAAAACCTTTTTCTGGGTTTTCAACTAGGGAAAGTGTCTCAGGACACAATTCTTACAAGTTTGATGACATTTTCATGAATACCTGATGCTTTCACCACTTTACTGCCTCAAAGCAGCAAGTTCTTGTTTTATGCTCTTAAACTGATTTCCAGCCACAGAGAGACCAAAGTGGATTTTCAAAAACAAAACCTTTTGGGGTTTTCAACCAAAAAGTTTCTCAGGACACAATTCTTACAAGTTTGATGACATTTTCATGAATACCTGATGATTTCACCACTTTACTGCCTCAAAACATTAAGTTCTTGTTTTTATGCTCTTAAACTGATTTCCAGCCATGAGAGAGACCAAAGTGGATTTTCCTAAACAAAACCTTTTTCTGGGTTTTCAACCAATGAAAGTGTCTCAGGACACAATTCTTACAAGTTTGATGACATTTTCATGAATACCTCATGCTTTCATCACTTTACTGCCTCAAAGCAGCAACATCTTGTTTTATGCTCTTAAACTGATTTCCAGCCCACAGAGAGACCAAAAGTGGATTTTCATAAACAAAACCTTTTTTGGGGTTTCAACAAAGAAAGTGTCTCAGGACACAATTCTTACAAGTTTGATGACATGTTCATGAATACCTGATGCTTTCACCACTTTACTGCCTCAAAGCAGCAAGTTCTTGTTTTTATGCTCTTAAACTGATTTCCAGCCATAGAGAGACCAAAAGTGGATTTTCATAAACAAAACCTTTTTTCTGGGTTTTCAACAAAGAAAGTGTCTCAGGACACAATTCTTACAAGTTTGATGACATTTTCATGAATACCTGATGCTTTCACCACTTTACTGCCTCAAAGCAGCAAGTTCTTGTTTTTATGCTCTTAAACTGATTTCCAGCCCGCGGAGAGACCAAAAGTGGATTTTCCTAAACAAAACCTTTTTTTCTGGGTTTTCAACCAAAGAAAGTGTCTCAGGACACAATTCTTACAAGTTTGATGACATGTTCATGAATACCTGATGCTTTCACCACTTTACTGCCTCAAAGAAGCAACATCTTGTTTTTATGCTCTTAAACTGATTTCCAGCCCGCAGAGAGACCAAAAGTGGATTTTCATAAACAAAACCTTTTTGGGGGGTTTTCAACCAAAGAAAGTGTCTCAGGACACAATTCTTACAAGTTTGATGACATTTTCATGAATACCTGATGCTTTCACCACTTTACTGCCTCAAAGCAGCAAGTTCTTGTTTTTATGCTCTTAAACTGATTTCCAGCCCGCAGAGAGACCAAAAGTGGATTTTCAAAAACAAAACCTTTTTTGGGGGTTTTCAACCAAAGAAAGTTTCTCAGGACACAATTCTTACAAGTTTGATGACATTTTCATGAATACCTGATGATTTCACCACTTTACTGCCTCAAAAACATTAAGTTCTTGTTTTTATGCTCTTAAACTGATTTCCAGCCCGCAGAGAGACCAAAAGTGGATTTTCCTAAACAAAACCTTTTTTCTGGGTTTTCAACCAATGAAAGTGTCTCAGGACACAATTCTTACAAGTTTGATGACATTTTCATGAATACCTCATGCTTTCATCACTTTACTGCCTCAAAGCAGCAACATCTTGTTTTTATGCTCTTAAACTGATTTCCAGCCCGCAGAGAGACCAAAAGTGGATTTTCCTAAACAAAACCTTTTTGGGGGTTTTCAACAAAAGAAAGTGTCTCAGGACACAATTCTTACAAGTTTGATGACATTTTCATGAATACCTGATGCTTTCACCACTTTACTGCCTCAAAAGCATTAAGTTCTTGTTTTTATGCTCTTAAACTGATTTCCAGCCCGCAGAGAGACCAAAAGTGGATTTTCCTAAACAAAACCTTTTTTTCTGGGTTTTCAACCAAAGAAAGTGTCTCAGGACACAATTCTTACAAGTTTGATGACAATTTCATGAATACCTGATGCTTTCACCACTTTACTGCCTCAAAAGCATTAAGTTCTTGTTTTTATGCTCTTAAACTGATTTCCAGCCCGCAGAGAGACCAAAAGTGGATTTTCATAAACAAAACCTTTTTTCTGGGTTTTCAACTAGGGAAAGTGTCTCAGGACACAATTCTTACAAGTTTGATGACAATTTTATGAATACCTGATGCTTTCACCACTTTACTGCCTCAAAGCAGCAACATCTTGTTTTTATGCTCTTAAACTGATTTCCAGCCCGCAGAGAGACCAAAAGTGAATTTTCCTAAACATAACTTTTTTACTGGGTTTTCAACCAAAGAAAGTGTCTCAGGACACAATTCTTACAAGTTTGATGACATTTTCATGCATACCTGATGCGTTCACCACTTTACTGCCTCAAAGCAGCAACATCTTGTTTTTATGCTCTTAAACTGATTTCCAGCACGCAGAGAGACCAAAAGTGGATTTTCATAAACAAAACCTTTTTTCTGGGTTTTCAACTAGGGAAAGTGTCTCAGGATACAATTCTTACAAGTTTGATGACATTTTCATGAATACCTGATGCTTTCACCACTTTACTGCCTCAAAGCAGCAACATCTTGTTTTTATGCTCTTAAACTGATTTCCAGCACGCAGAGAGACCAAAAGTGGATGTTCATAAACAAAACCTTTTTTGGGGGTTTTCAACCAAAGAAAGTGTCTCAGGACACAATTCTTACAAGTTTGATGACATTTTCATGAATACCTGATGCTTTCACCACTTTACTGCCTCAAAAGCATTAAGTTCTTGTTTTTATGTTCTTAAACTGATTTCCAGCCCGCAGAGAGACCAAAAGTGGATTTTCCTAAACAAAACCTTTTTTCTGGGTTTTCAACCAATGAAAGTGTCTCAGGACACAATTCTTACAAGTTTGATGACATTTTCATGAATACCTCATGCTTTCATCACTTTACTGCCTCAAAGCAGCAACATCTTGTTTTTATGCTCTTAAACTGATTTCCAGCCCACAGAGAGACCAAAAGTGGATTTTCATAAACAAAACCTTTTTTGGGGGTTTTCAACCAAAGAAAGTTTCTCAGGACACAATTCTTACAAGTTTGATGACATTTTCATGAATACCTGATGCGTTCACCACTTTACTGCCTCAAAGCAGCAAGTTCTTGTTTTTATGCTCTTAAACTGATTTCCAGCCCGCAGAGAGACCAAAAGTGGATTTTCATAAACAAAACCTTTTTTCTGGGTTTTCAACCAAAGAAAGTGTCTCAGGACACAATTCTTACAAGTTTGATGACATTTTCATGAATACCTGATGCTTTCACCACTTTACTGCCTCAAAAGCATTAAGTTCTTGTTTTTATGCTCTTAAACTGATTTCCAGCCCGCAGAGAGACCAAAAGTGGATTTTCCTAAACAAAACCTTTTTTCTGGGTTTTCAACCAAAGAAAGTGTCTCAGGACACAATTCTTACAAGTTTGATGACATGTTCATGAATACCTGATGCTTTCACCACTTTACTGCCTCAAAGAAGCAACATCTTGTTTTTATGCTCTTAAACTGATTTCCAGCCCGCAGAGAGACCAAAAGTGGATTTTCAAAAACAAAACCTTTTTTGGGGGTTTTCACCAAGAAAGTGTCTCAGGACACAATTCTTACAAGTTTGATGACATTTTCATGAATACCTGATGCTTTCACCACTTTACTGCCTCAAAGCAGCAAGTTCTTGTTTTTATGCTCTTAAACTGATTTCCAGCCCGCAGAGAGACCAAAAGTGGATTTTCCTAAACAAAACTTTTTTTGGGGGGTTTTCAACAAGAGAAAGTGTCTTAGGACACAATTATTAAAAGTTTGATGACATTTTCATGAATACCTGATGCTTTCACCACTTTACTGCCTCAAAGCAGCAACATCTTGTTTTTATGCTCTTAAACTGATTTCCAGCCCACAGAGAGACCAAAAGTGGATTTTCATAAACAAAACCTTTTTTGGGGGTTTTCAACCAAAGAAAGTGTCTCAGGACACAATTCTTACAAGTTTGATGACATTTTCATGAATACCTGATGCTTTCACCACTTTACTGCCTCAAAGCAGCAAGTTCTTGTTTTTATGCTCTTAAACTGATTTCCAGCCATAGAGAGACCAAAAGTGGATTTTCAAAAACAAAACCTTTTTTGGGGGTTTTCAACCAAAGAAAGTTTCTCAGGACACAATTCTTACAAGTTTGATGACATTTTCATGAATACCTGATGATTTCACCACTTTACTGCCTCAAAAACATTAAGTTCTTGTTTTTATGCTCTTAAACTGATTTCCAGCCCGCAGAGAGACCAAAAGTGGATTTTCCTAAACAAAACCTTTTTTCTGGGTTTTCAACCAAAGAAAGTGTCTCAGGACACAATTCTTACAAGTTTGATGACATTTTCATGAATACCTGATGCTTTCACCACTTTACTGCCTCAAAGCAGCAACATCTTGTTTTTATGCTCTTAAACTGATTTCCAGCCATAGAGAGACCAAAAGTGGATTTTCATAAAAAAATACTTTTTTCTGGGTTTCCACCTACGGAAAGTGTCTCAGGACACAATTCTTACAAGTTTGATGACATTTTCATGAATACCTGATGCTTTCACCACTTTACTGCCTCAAAGCAGCAACATCTTGTTTTATGCTCTTAAACTGATTTCCAGCGCAGAGAGACCAAAAGTGGATTTTCATAAACAAAACCTTTTTCTGGGTTTTCACAAAGAAAGTGTCTCAGGACACAATTCTTACAAGTTTGATGACATTTTCATGAATACCTGATGCTTTCACCACTTTACTGCCTCAAAAGCAGCAACATCTTGTTTTATGCTCTTAAACTGATTTCCAGCCATAGAGAGACCAAAAGTGGATTTTCCTAAACAAAACCTTTTTTTCTGGGTTTTCAACCAAGAAAGTGTCTCAGGACACAATTCTTACAAGTTTGATGACATTTTCATGAATACCTGATGCTTTCACCACTTTACTGCCTCAAAGCAAGCATTAAGTTCTTGTTTTATGCTCTTAAACTGATTTCCAGCCATGAGAGAGACCAAAAGTGGATTTTCCTAAACAAAACCTTTTTTGGGGTTTTCAACCAAAGAAAGTGTCTCAGGACACAATTCTTACAAGTTTGATGACATTTTCATGAATACCTGATGCTTTCACCACTTTACTGCCTCAAAGCAGCAACATCTTGTTTTAATGCTCTTAAACTGATTTCCAGCCAGAGAGACCAAAAGTGGATTTTCCTAAACAAAAAACCCTTTTTGGGGTTTTCAACAAGAAAGTGTCTCAGGACACAATTCTTACAAGTTTGATGACATTTTCATGAATACCTGATGCTTTCACCACTTTACTGCCTCAAAGCAGCAACATCTTGTTTTTATGCTCTTAAACTGATTTCCAGCCCACAGAGAGACCAAAAGTGGATTTTCATAAACAAAACCTTTTTTGGGGGTTTTCAACCAAGAAAGTGTCTCAGGACACAATTCTTACAAGTTTGATGACATTTTCATGAATACCTGATGCTTTCACCACTTTACTGCCTCAAAGCAGCAAGTTCTTGTTTTTATGCTCTTAAACTGATTTCCAGCACGCAGAGAGACCAAAAGTGGATTTTCATAAACAAAACCTTTTTTCTGGGTTTTCAACCAAAAGTGTCTCAGGACACAATTCTTACAAGTTTGATGACATTTTCATGAATACCTGATGCTTTCACCACTTTACTGCCTCAAAGCAGCAACATTCTTGTTTTATGCTCTTAAACTGATTTCCAGCCCGCAGAGAGACCAAAAGTGGATTTTCATAAACAAAACCTTTTTTGGGTTTTCAACCAAAGAAAGTGTCTCAGGACATAATTCTTACAAGTTTGATGACATTTTCATGAATACCTGATGCGTTCACCACTTTACTGCCTCAAAGCAGCAACATCTTGTTTTATGCTCTTAAACTGATTTCCAGCCCAAGAGAGACCAAAAGTGCATTTTCCTAAACAAAACCCTTTTGGGGTTTTCAACAAGAAAGTGTCTTAGGACACAATTCTTACAAGTTTGATGACATTTTCATGAATACCTGATGCTTTCACCACTTTACTGCCTCAAAGCAGCAACATCTTGTTTTTATGCTCTTAAACTGATTTCCAGCCAGAGAGACCAAAAGTGGATTTTCATAAACAAAACCTTTTTGGGGTTTTCAACCAAGAAAGTGTCTCAGGACACAATTCTTACAAGTTTGATGACATTTTCATGAATACCTGATGCTTTCGCCACTTTAGTGCCTCAAAGCAGCAAGTTCTGGTTTTTATGCTCTTAAACTGATTACCAGCCCGCAGCGAGAGCAAAAGTGGATTTTCATAAACAAAACCTTTTTTGGGGGTTTTCAACCAAAGAAAGTGTCTCAGGACACAATTCTTACAAGTTTGATGACATCTTCATGAATACCTGATGCTTTCACCACTTTACTGCCTCAAAGCAGCAAGTTCTTGTTTTATGCTCTTAAACTGATTTCCAGCCATAGAGACCAAAAGTGGATTTTCATAAACAAAACCTTTTTTCTGGGTTTTCAACAAGGGAAAGTGTCTCAGGACACAATTCTTACAAGTTTGATGACATTTTCATGAATACCTGATGCTTTCACCACTTTACTGCCTCAAAAACATTAAGTTCTTGTTTTTATGCTCTTAAACTGATTTCCAGCCCGCAGAGAGACCAAAAGTGGATTTTCCTAAACAAAACCTTTTTTCTGGGTTTTCAACCAATGAAAGTGTCTCAGGACACAATTCTTACAAGTTTGATGACATTTTCATGAATACCTGATGCTTTCACCACTTTACTGCCTCAAAGCAGCAACATCTTGTTTTTATGCTCTTAAACTGATTTCCAGCCATAGAGAGACCAAAAGTGGATTTTCTAAACAAAACCTTTTTTGGGTTTTCAACAAGAGAAAGTGTCTTAGGACACAATTCTTACAAGTTTGATGACAATTTCATGAATACCTGATGCGTTCACCACTTTACTGCCTCAAAGCAGCAAGTTCTTGTTTTTATGCTCTTAAACTGATTTCCAGCCACAGAGAGACCAAAGTGGATTTTTCTAAACAAAACCTTTTTCTGGGTTTTTCAACAAGAAAGTGTCTCAGGACACAATTCTTACAAGTTTGATGACATTTTCATGAATACCTGATGCTTTCACCACTTTACTGCCTCAAAAGCAACATCTTGTTTTTATGCTCTTAAACTGATTTCCAGCCCAGAGAGACCAAAAGTGGATTTTCCTAAACAAAACCTTTTTTGGGTTTTCAACCAAAGAAAGTGTCTCAGGACACAATTCTTACAAGTTTGATGACATTTTCATGAATACCTGATGCTTTCACCACTTTACTGCCTCAAAGCAGCAACATCTTGTTTTTATGCTCTTAAACTGATTTCCAGCCCGCAGAGAGACCAAAAGTGGATTTTCATAAACAAAACCTTTTGGGGGTTTTCAACCAAAGAAAGTGTCTCAGGACACAATTCTTACAAGTTTGATGACATTTTCATGAATACCTGATGCTTTCACCACTTTACTGCCTCAAAGCAGCAAGTTCTTGTTTTATGCTCTTAAACTGATTTCCAGCCGCAGAGAGACCAAAAGTGGATTTTCTAAACAAAACCTTTTTCTGGGTTTTCAACCAAAGAAAGTGTCTCAGGACACAATTCTTACAAGTTTGATGACATTTTCATGAATACCTGATGCTTTCACCACTTTACTGCCTCAAAGCAGCAACATCTTGTTTTATGCTCTTAAACTGATTTCCAGCCCAGAGAGACCAAAAGTGGATTTTCATAAACAAAACCTTTTCTGGGTTTTCAACAAAGAAAGTGTCTTAGGACACAATTCTTACAAGTTTGATGACATTTTCATGAATACCTGATGCTTTCACCACTTTACTGCCTCAAAGCAGCAAGTTCTTGTTTTTATGCTCTTAAACTGATTTCCAGCCGCAGAGAGACCAAAAGTGGATTTTCCTAAACAAAACCTTTTTCTGGGTTTCAACCAAGAAAGTGTCTCAGGAGACAATTCTTACAAGTTTGATGACATTTTCATGAATACCTGATGCTTTCACCACTTTACTGCCTCAAAGCAGCAACATCTTGTTTTATGCTCTTAAACTGATTTCCAGCCCGAGAGAGACCAAAAGTGGATTTTCCTAAACAAAACCTTTTTTCTGGGTTTTCAACAAGAAAGTGTCTCAGGACACAATTCTTACAAGTTTGATGACATTTTCATGAATACCTGATGCTTTCACCACTTTACTGCCTCAANGCAGCAAGTTCTTGTTTTATGCTCTTAAACTGATTTCCAGCCCAGAGAGACCAAAAGTGGATTTTCCTAAACAAAACCTTTTTGGGGTTTTCAACCAAGAAAGTGTCTCAGGACACAATTCTTACAAGTTTGATGACATTTTCATGAATACCTGATGCTTTCACCACTTTACTGCCTCAAAGCAGCAAGTTCTTGTTTTATGCTCTTAAACTGATTTCCAGCCCAGAGAGACCAAAAGTGGATTTTCCTAAACAAAACCCTTTTGGGGGTTTTCAACAAAGAAAGTGTCTTAGGACACAATTCTTACAAGTTTGATGACATTTCATGAATACCTGATGCTTTCACCACTTTACTGCCTCAAAGCAGCAACATCTTGTTTTATGCTCTTAAACTGATTTCCAGCCACAGAGAGACCAAAAGTGGATTTTCATAAACAAAACCTTTTTCTGGGTTTTCAACTAGAAAGTGTCTCAGGACACAATTCTTACAAGTTTGATGACATTTTCATGAATACCTGATGCTTTCACCACTTTACTGCCTCAAAAGCATTAAGTTCTTGTTTTTATGCTCTTAAACTGATTTCCAGCCATAGAGAGACCAAAAGTGGATTTTCCTAAACAAAACCTTTTTTTCTGGGTTTTCAACCAAAAAGTGTCTCAGGACACAATTCTTACAAGTTTGATGACATTTTCATGAATACCTGATGCTTTCACCACTTTACTGCCTCAAAGCAGCAACATCTTGTCTTTATGCTCTTAAATTGATTTCCAGCCCAGAGAGACCAAAGTGGATTTTCCTAAACAAAAACCCTTTTTGGGGTTTTCACAAGAGAAAGTGTCTTAGGACACAATTCTTACAAGTTTGATGACATTTTCATGAATACCTGATGCTTTCACCACTTTACTGCCTCAAAGCAGCAACATCTTGTTTTTATGCTCTTAAACTGATTTCCAGCCATAGAGACCAAAAGTGGATTTTCCTAAACAAAACCTTTTTCTGGGTTTTCAACAAAGAAAGTGTCTCAGGACACAATTCTTACAAGTTTGATGACATTTTCATGAATACCTGATGCTTTCACCACTTTACTGCCTCAAAGCAGCAACATCTTGTTTTTATGCTCTTAAAATGATTTCCAGCCGCAGAGAGACAAAAGTGGATTTTCCTAAACAAAACCTTTTTCTGGGTTTTCAACAAGAAAGTGTCTTAGGACACAATTCTTACAAGTTTGATGACATTTTCATGAATACCTGATGCTTTCACCACTTTACTGCCTCAAAGCAGCAACATCTTGTTTTTATGCTCTTAAACTGATTTCCAGCCATAGAGAGACCAAAAGTGGATTTTCTAAACAAAACCTTTTTCTAGGTTTTCAACCAAAGAAAGTGTCTCAGGACACAATTCTTACAAGTTTGATGACATTTTCATGAATACCTGATGCTTTCACCACTTTACTGCCTCAAAGCAGCAACATCTTGTTTTTATGCTCTTAAACTGATTTCCAGCCGACAGAGAGACCAAAAGTGGATTTTCCTAAACAAAACCTTTTTGGGTTTTCAACAAAGAAAGTGTCTTAGGACACAATTCTTACAAGTTTGATGACATTTTCATGAATACCTGATGCTTTCACCACTTTACTGCCTCAAAGCAGCAACATCTTGTTTTTATGCTCTTAAACTGATTTCCAGCCCATAGAGAGACCAAAAGTGGATTTTCATAAACAAAACCCTTTTTTGGGTTTTCAACTAGGGAAAGTGTCTCAGGACACAATTCTTACAAGTTTGATGACATTTTCATGAATACCTGATGCTTTCACCACTTTACTGCCTCAAAAGCAGCAAGTTCTTGTTTTTATGCTCTTAAACTGATTTCCAGCCCCATAGAGAGACCAAAAGTGGATTTTCCTAAACAAAACCTTTTTTCTGGGTTTTCAACCAAAAAGTGTCTCAGGACACAATTCTTACAAGTTTGATGACATTTTCATGAATACCTGATGCTTTCACCACTTTACTGCCTCAAAGCAGCAACATCTTGTTTTTATGCTCTTAAACTGATTTCCAGCCAGAGACCAAAAGTGGATTTTCCTAAACAAAAACCCTTTTGGGGGGTTTTTTTTAAAGAAAGTGTCTTAGGTCACAATTCTTACAAGTTTGATGACATTTTCATGAATACCTGATGCTTTCACCACTTTACTGCCTCAAAGCAGCAACATCTTGTTTTTATGCTCTTAAACTGATTTTCCAGCAGAGAGACCAAAAGTGGATTTTCCTAAACAAAACCTTTTTTCTGGGTTTTCAACCAAAAAAGTGTCTCAGGACACAATTCTTACAAGTTTGATGACATTTTCATGAATACCTGATGCTTTCACCACTTTACTGCCTCAAAGCAGCAACATCTTGTTTTTATGCTCTTAAACTGATTTCCAGCCAGAGAGAGACCAAAAGTGGATTTTCCTAAACAAAACCTTTTTTTGGGTTTTCAACCAGAGAAGAAGTGTCTCAGGACACAATTCTTACAAGTTTGATGACATTTTCATGAATACCTGATGCTTTCACCACTTTACTGCCTCAAAGCAGCAACATCTTGTTTTTATGCTCTTAAACTGATTTCCAGCCCAGAGAGACCAAAAGTGGATTTTCATAAACAAAACCTTTTTTGGGTTTTCAACTAGGAAAGTGTCTCAGGACACAATTCTTACAAGTTTGATGACATTTTCATGAATACCTGATGCTTTCACCACTTTACTGCCTCAAAGCAGCAACATCTTGTTTTTATGCTCTTAAACTGATTTCCAGCCGCAGAGAGACCAAAAGTGGATTTTCCTAAACAAAACCTTTTTTCTGGGTTTTCAACCAAAGAAAGTGTCTCAGGACACAATTCTTACAAGTTTGATGACATTTTCATGAATACCTGATGCTTTCACCACTTTACTGCCTCAAAGCAGCAACATCTTGTTTTTATGCTCTTAAACTGATTTCCAGCCCGCAGAGAGACCAAAAGTGGATTTTCATAAACAAAACCTTTTTTCTGGGTTTTCAACTAGGGAAAGTGTCTCAGGACACAATTCTTACAAGTTTGATGACATTTTCATGAATACCTGATGCTTTCACCACTTTACTGCCTCAAAGCAGCAACATCTTGTTTTTATGCTCTTAAACTGATTTCCAGCACGCAGAGAGACCAAAAGTGGATTTTCATAAACAAAACCCTTTTTGGGGGTTTTCAACCAAAGAAAGTGTCTCAGGACACAATTCTTACAAGTTTGATGACATTTTCATGAATACCTGATGCGTTCACCACTTTACTGCCTCAAAGCAGCAACATCTTGTTTTTATGCTCTTAAACTGATTTCCAGCCCGCAGAGAGACCAAAAGTGGATTTTTCTAAACAAAACCTTTTTTCTGGGTTTTCAACCAAAGAAAGTGTCTCAGGACACAATTCTTACAAGTTTGATGACATTTTCATGAATACCTGATGCTTTCACCACTTTACTGCCTCAAAAGCAGCAACATCTTGTTTTATGCTCTTAAACTGATTTCCAGCCGCAGAGAGACCAAAAGTGGATTTTCATAAACAAAACCTTTTTTCTGGGTTTTCAACCAAAGAAAGTGTCTCAGGACACAATTCTTACAAGTTTGATGACATTTTCATGAATACCTGATGCTTTCACCACTTTACTGCCTCAAAGCAGCAACATCTTGTTTTTATGCTCTTAAACTGATTTCCAGCCCGCAGAGAGACCAAAAGTGGATTTTCATAAACAAAACCTTTTTTGGGGGTTTTCAACCAAAGAAAGTGTCTCAGGACACAATTCTTACAAGTTTGATGACATTTTCATGAATACCTGATGCTTTCACCACTTTACTGCCTCAAAAGCATTAAGTTCTTGTTTTTATGCTCTTAAACTGATTTCCAGCCCGCAGAGAGACCAAAAGTGGATTTTCCTAAACAAAACCCCTTTTTTCTGGGTTTTCAACCAAAGAAAGTGTCTCAGGACACAATTCTTACAAGTTTGATGACATTTTCATGAATACCTGATGCTTTCACCACTTTACTGCCTCAAAGCAGCAACATCTTGTTTTTATGCTCTTAAACTGATTTCCAGCCCGCAGAGAGACCAAAAGTGGATTTTCCTAAACAAAACCTTTTTTTGGGTTTGCAACCAAAGAAAGTGTCTCAGGACACAATTCTTACAAGTTTGATGACATTTTCATGAATACCTGATGCTTTCATCACTTTACTGCCTCAAAGCAGCAACATCTTGTTTTTATGCTCTTAAACTGATTTCCAGCCATAGAGAGACCAAAAGTGGATTTTCCTAACAAAACCTTTTTCTGGGTTTTCAACTAAAGAAAGTGTCTCAGGACACAATTCTTACAAGTTTGATGACATTTTCATGAATACCTGATGCTTTCCAATTTACTGCCTCAAAGCAGCAACATCTTGTTTTTATGCTCTTAAACTGATTTCCAGCCGCAGAGAGACCAAAAGTGGATTTTCCTAAACAAAACCTTTTTCTTGGTTTTCAACCAAGAAAGTGTCTCAGGACACAATTCTTACAAGTTTGATGACATTTTCATGAATACCTGATGCTTTCACCACTTTACTGCCTCAAAGCAGCAACATCTTGTTTTATGCTCTTAAACTGATTTCCAGCCGCAGGGACCAAAAGTGGATTTTCCTAAACAAAACCTTTTTCCTGGGTTTTCAACCAAAGAAAGTGTCTCAGGACACAATTCTTACAAGTTTGATGACATTTTCATGAATACCTGATGCTTTCATCACTTTACTGCCTCAAAGCAGCAAGTTCTTGTTTTTATGCTCTTAAACTGATTTCCAGCCCGCAGAGAGACCAAAAGTGGATTTTCATAAACAAAACCTTTTTTTCTGGGTTTTCAACTAGGGAAAGTGTCTCAGGACACAATTCTTACAAGTTTGATGACATTTTCATGAATACCTGATGCTTTCACCACTTTACTGCCTCAAAGCAGCAACATCTTGTTTTTATGCTCTTAAACTGATTTCCAGCCCGCAGAGAGACCAAAAGTGGATTTTCATAAACAAAACCTTTTTTCTGGGTTTTCAACTAGGGAAAGTGTCTCAGGACACAATTCTTACAAGTTTGATGACATTTTCATGAATACCTGATGCTTTCACCACTTTACTGCCTCAAAGCAGCAACATCTTGTTTTTATGCTCTTAAACTGATTTCCAGCCATAGAGAGACCAAAAGTGGATTTTCCTAAACAAAACCTTTTTTTCTGGGTTTTCAACCAAAGAAAGTGTCTCAGGACACAATTCTTACAAGTTTGATGACATTTTCATGAATACCTGATGCTTTCACCACTTTACTGCCTCAAAGCAGCAACATCTTGTTTTTATGCTCTTAAACTGATTTCCAGCCCGCAGAGAGACCAAAAGTGGATTTTCATAAACAAAACCTTTTTTCTGGGTTTTCAACTAGGGAAAGTGTCTCAGGACACAATTCTTACAAGTTTGATGACAATTTTATGAATACCTGATGCTTTCACCACTTTACTGCCTCAAAGCAGCAACATCTTGTTTTTATGCTCTTAAACTGATTTCCAGCCCGCAGAGAGACCAAAAGTGAATTTTCCTAAACATAACCTTTTTACTGGGTTTTCAACCAAAGAAAGTGTCTCAGGACACAATTCTTACAAGTTTGATGACATTTTCATGCATACCTGATGCGTTCACCACTTTACTGCCTCAAAGCAGCAACATCTTGTTTTTATGCTCTTAAACTGATTTCCAGCACGCAGAGAGACCAAAAGTGGATTTTCATAAACAAAACCTTTTTTCTGGGTTTTCAACTAGGGAAAGTGTCTCAGGATACAATTCTTACAAGTTTGATGACATTTTCATGAATACCTGATGCTTTCACCACTTTACTGCCTCAAAGCAGCAACATCTTGTTTTTATGCTCTTAAACTGATTTCCAGCCCGCAGAGAGACCAAAAGTGGATTTTCATAAACAAAACCTATTTCTGGGTTTTCAACTAAGAAAGTGTCTCAGGACACAATTCTTACAAGTTTGATGACATTTTCATGAATACCTGATGCTTTCACCACTTTACTGCCTCAAAGCAGCAACATCTTGTTTTTATGCTCTTAAACTGATTTCCAGCCCGCAGAGAGACCAAAAGTGGATTTTCCTAAACAAAACCTTTTTTCTGGGTTTTCAACCAAAGAAAGTGTCTCAGGACACAATTCTTACAAGTTTGATGACATTTTCATGAATACCTGATGCGTTCACCACTTTACTGCCTCAAAGCAGCAACATCTTGTTTTATGCTCTTAAACTGATTTCCAGCCCGCAGAGAGACCAAAAGTGGATTTTCATAAACAAAACCTTTTTCTGGGTTTTCAACTAAGAAAGTGTCTCAGGACACAATTCTTACAAGTTTGATGACATTTTCATGAATACCTGATGCTTTCACCACTTTACTGCCTCAAAGCAGCAACATCTTGTTTTATGCTCTTAAACTGATTTCCAGCCCAGAGAGACCAAAAGTGGATTTTCCTAAACAAAACCTTTTTCTGGGTTTTCAACCAAAGAAAGTGTCTCAGGACACAATTCTTACAAGTTTGATGACATTTTCATGAATACCTGATGCTTTCACCACTTTACTGCCTCAAAGCAGCAACATCTTGTTTTTATGCTCTTAAACTGATTTCCAGCACGCAGAGACCAAAAGTGGATTTTCATAAACAAAACCTTTTTGGGTTTTCAACCAAAAAAGTGTCTCAGGACACAATTCTTACAAGTTTGATGACATTTTCATGAATACCTGATGCTTTCACCACTTTACTGCCTCAAAAGCATTAAGTTCTTGTTTTTATGCTCTTAAACTGATTTCCAGCCCAGAGAGACCAAAAGTGGATTTTCCTAAACAAAACCTTTTTTCTAGGTTTTCAACCAAGAAAGTGTCTCAGGACACAATTCTTACAAGTTTGATGACATTTTCATGAATACCTGATGCTTTCACCACTTTACTGCCTCAAAGCAGCAACATCTTGTTTTATGCTCTTAAACTGATTTCCAGCCAGAGAGACCAAAAGTGGATTTTCCTAAACAAAACCCTTTTGGGGGGTTTTCAACCAAAGAAAGTGTCTCAGGACACAATTCTTACAAGTTTGATGACATTTTCATGAATACCTGATGCTTTCATCACTTTACTGCCTCAAAGCAGCAACATCTTGTTTTTATGCTCTTAAACTGATTTCCAGCCCGCAGAGAGACCAAAAGTGGATTTTCCTAAACAAAACCTTTTTTCTGGGTTTTCAACCAAAGAAAGTGTCTCAGGACACAATTCTTACAAGTTTGATGACATTTTCATGAATACCTGATGCGTTCACCACTTTACTGCCTCAAAGCAGCAACATCTTGTTTTTATGCTCTTAAATTGATTTCCAGCCCGCAGAGAGACCAAAAGTGGATTTTCATAAACAAAACCT
>JAYMGU010000029.1:874667-924667 GCA_036178185.1 Liparis tanakae
ACAAAACCTTTTTTCTGGGTTTTCAACCAAAGAAATTGTCTCAGGACACAATTCTTACAAGTTTGATGACATGTTCATGAATACCTGATGCTTTCACCACTTTACTGCCTCAAAGCAGCAACATCTTGTTTTTATGCTCTTAAACTGATTTCCAGCCCGCAGAGAGACCAAAAGTGGATTTTCCTAAACAAAACCTTTTTTCTGGGTTTTCAACAAGAGAAAGTGTCTTAAGACAATTCTTACAAGTTTGATGACATGTTCATGAAATCCTGATGCTATCATCACTTTACTGCCTCAAAGCAGCAACATCTTGTTTTTATGCTCTTAAACTGATTTCCAGCCCGCAGAGAGACCAAAAGTGGATTTTCCTAAACAAAACCTTTTTTGGGGGTTTTCAACCAAAGAAAGTGTCTCAGGACACAATTCTACAAGTTTGATGACATTTTCATGAATACCTGATGCTTTCACCACTTTTACTGCCTCAAAGCAGCAAGTTCTTGTTTTATGCTCTTAAACTGATTTCCAGCCCGCAGAGAGAGACCAAAAGTGGATTTTTAAACAAAACCTTTTTTCTGGTTTTTCAACTAGGGAAAGTGTCTCAGGACACAATTCTTACACGTTTGATGACATTTTCATGAATACCTGATGTTTTCACCACTTTACTGCCTCAAAGCAGCAACATCTTGTTTTTATGCTCTTAAACTGATTTCCAGCCCGCAGAGAGACCAAAAGTGGATTTTCCTAAACAAAACCCTTTTGGGGGGTTTTCAACAAGAGAAAGTGTCTCAGGACACAATTCTTACAAGTTTGATGACATTTTCATGAATACCTGATGCTTTCACCACTTTACTGCCTCAAAGCAGCAACATCTTGTTTTTATGCTCTTAAACTGATTTCCAGCCCGCAGAGAGACCAAAAGTGGATTTTCATAAACAAAACCTTTTTTGGGGGTTTTCAACCAAAGAAAGTGTCTCAGGACACAATTTCTACAAGTTTGATGACATTTTCATGAATACCTGATGCTTCCATCACTTTACTGCCTCAAAGCAGCAAGTTCTTGTTTTTATGCTCTTAAACTGATTTCCAGCCCGCAGAGAGACCAAAAGTGGATTTTCCTAAACAAAACCTTTTTTCTGGGTTTTCAACCAAAGAAAGTGTCTCAGGACACAATTTACAAGTTTGATGACATTTTCATGAATACCTGATGCTTTCACCACTTTACTGCCTCAAAGCAGCAACATCTTGTTTTTATGCTCTTAAAATGATTTCCAGCCCGCAGAGAGACCAAAAGTGGATTTTCATAAACAAAACCTTTTTTCTGGGTTTTCAACCAAAGAAAGTGTCTCAGGACACAATTCTTACAAGTTTGATGACATTTTCATGAATACCTGATGCTTCCATCACTTTACTGCCTCAAAGCAGCAAGTTCTTGTTTTTATGCTCTTAAACTGATTTCCAGCCCGCAGAGAGACCAAAAGTGGATTTTCATAAACAAAACCTTTTTTCTGGGTTTTCAACTAGGGAAAGTGTCTCAGGACACAATTCTTACAAGTTTGATGACATTTTCATGAATACCTGATGCTTTCACCACTTTACTGCCTCAAAGCAGCAACATCTTGTTTTTATGCTCTTAAACTGATTTCCAGCCTGCAGAGAGACCAAACGTGTATTTTCCTAAACAAAACCTTTTTTCTGGGTTTTCAACGAGGGAAAGTGTCTCAGGACACAATTCTTACAAGTTTGATGACATTTTCATGAATACCTGATGCTTTCATCACTTTACTGCCTCAAAGCAGCAAGTTCTTGTTTTTATGCTCTTAAACTGATTTCCAGCCCGCAGAGAGACCAAAAGTGGATTTTCCTAAACAAAACCTTTTTTCTGGGTTTTCAACCAAAGAAATTGTTTCAGGACACAATTCTTACAAGTTTGATGACATTTTCATGAATACCTGATGCTTTCACCACTTTACTGCCTCAAAGCAGCAACATCTTGTTTTTATGCTCTTAAACTGATTTCCAGCACGCAGAGTGACCAAAAGTGGATTTTCCTAAACAAAACCTTTTTTCTGGGTTTTCAACAAGAGAAAGTGTCTTAAGACACAATTCTTACAAGTTTGATGACATGTTCATTAAAACCTGATGCTTTCATCACTTTACTGCCTCAAAGCAGCAGGTTCTGTTTTTATGCTCTTAAACTGATTTCCAGCCCGCAGAGAGACAAAAGTGGATTTTCCTAAACAAAATCTTTTTTCTGGGTTTTCAACCAAAGAAAGTGTCTCAGGACACAATTCTTACAAGTTTGATGACAATTTCATGAATACCTGTTGCTTTTACCACTTTACTGCCTCAAAGTAGCAAGTTCTTGTTTTTATGCTCTTAAACTGATTTCCAGCCCGCAGAGAGACCAAAAGTGGATTTTCCTAAACAAAACCTTTTTTCTGGGTTTTCAACAAGAGAAAGTGTCTCAGGACATAATTCTTACAAGTTTGATGACATTTTCATGAAAACCTGATGCTTTCATCACTTTACTGCCTCAAAGCAGCAAGTTCTTGTTTTTATGCTCTTAAACTGATTTCCAGCCCGCAGAGAGACCAAAAGTGGATTTTCCTAAACAAAACCTTTTTTCTGGGTTTTCAACCAAAGAAAGTGTTGTTTCAGGACACAATTCTTACAAGTTTGATGACATTTTCATGAATACCTGATGCTTTCACCACTTTACTGCCTCAAAGCAGCAACATCTTGTTTTTATGCTCTTAAACTGATTTCCAGCCCGCAGAGAGACCAAAAGTGGATTTTCCTAAACAAAACTTTTTTTTCTGGGTTTTCAACAAGAGAAAGTGTCTTAGGACTCCAATTTACAAGTTTGATGACATTTAGATGAACACCTGATGCTTTCATCATTTTACTGCCTCAAACCAGCACCACCTTGTTTTTATGCCCTTAAACTGATTTCCAGCCCGAGAGAGACCAAAAGTGGATTTTCCTAAACAAAACCTTTTTTGGGGGTTTTCAACAAAAGAAAGTGTCTCAGGACACAATTCTTACAAGTTTGATGACATTTTCATGAATACCTGATGCTTTCACCACTTTACTGCCTCAAAGCAGCAAGTTCTTGTTTTTATGCTCTTAAACTGATTTCCAGCCCGCAGAGAGACCAAAAGTGGATTTTCATAAACAAAACCTTTTTTCTGGGTTTTCAACTAGGGAAAGTGTCTCAGGACACAATTCTACAAGTTTGATGACATTTTCATGAATACCCTGATGCTTTCACCACTTTACTGCCTCAAAGCAGCAACAACATCTGTTTTTATGCTCTTAAACTGATTTCCAGCCCGCAGAGAGACCAAAGGTGGATTTTCCTAAACAAAACCTTTTTTGGGGGTTTTCAACCAAAGAAAGTGTCTCAGGACACAATTCTTACAAGTTTGATGACATTTTCATGAATACCTGATGCTTTCACCACTTTACTGCCTCAAAGCAGCAACATCTTGTTTTTATGCTCTTAAACTGATTTCCAGCCCGCAGAGAGACCAAAAGTGGATTTTCCTAAACAAAACCTTTTTTCTGGGTTTTCAACAACAGAAAGTGTCTAGGACACAATTCTTACAAGTTTGATGACATTTTCATGAATACCTGATGCTTTCACCACTTTACTGCCTCAAAGCAGCAACATCTTGTTTTTATGCTCTTAAACTGATTTCCAGCACGCAGAGAGACCAAAAGTGGATTTTCCTAAACAAAACCTTTTTTCTGGGTTTTCAACAAGAGAAAGTGTCTTAAGACACAATTCTTACAAGTTTGATGACATGTTCATGAAAACCTGATGCTTTCATCACTTTACTGCCTCAAAGCAGCAACATCTTGTTTTTGTGCTCTTAAACTGATTTCCAGCCCGCAGAGAGAACAAAAGTGGATTTTCCTAAACAAAACCTTTTTTGGGGGTTTTCAACCAAAGAAAGTGTCTCAGGACACAATTCTTACAAGTTTGATGACATTTCATGAAAACCTGATGCTTTCACCACTTTACTGCCTCAAAGCAGCAAGTTCTTGTTTTTATGCTCTTAAACTGATTTCCAGCCCGCAGAGAGACCAAAAGTGGATTTTCATAAACAAACCTTTTTCTGGGTTTTCAACTAAAGAAAGTGTCTCAGGACACAATTTACAAGTTTGATGACATTTTCATGAATACCTGATGCTTTCACCACTTTACTGCCTCAAAGCAGCAACATCTTGTTTTATGCTCTTAAACTGATTTCCAGCCCGAGAGAGACCAAAGTGGATTTTCCTAAACAAAACCCTTTTGGGTTTTCAACAAGAGAAAGTGTCTCAGGACACAATTCTACAAGTTTGATGACATTTTCATGAATACCTGATGCTTTCACCACTTTACTGCCTCAAAGCAGCAACATCTTGTTTTTATGCTCTTAAACTGATTTCCAGCCCGCAGAGAGACCAAAAGTGGATTTTCCTAAACAAAACCTTTTTGGGGTTTTCAACCAAAGAAAGTGTCTCAGGACACAATTTCTACAAGTTTGATGACATTTTCATGAATACCTGATGCTTTTCACCACTTTACTGCCTCAAAGCAGCAACATCTTGTTTTTATGCTCTTAAACTGATTTCCAGCCCGAGAGACAGACCAAAAGTGGATTTTCCTAAACAAAACCTTTTTCTTTTGGGGTTTTTCAACAGAAAGTGTCTAGGACACAATTATTACAAGTTTGATGACATTTTCATGAATACCTGATGCTTTCACCACTTTACTGCCTCAAAGCAGCAACATCTTGTTTTTATGCTCTTAAACTGATTTCCAGCACGCAGAGACCAAAAGTGGATTTTCCTAAACAAAACCTTTTTCTGGGTTTTCAACAAGAGAAAGTGTCTTAAGACACAATTCTTACAAGTTTGATGACATGTTCATGAAAACCTGATGCTTTCATCACTTTACTGCCTCAAAGCAGCAAGTTCTTGTTTTTATGCTCTTAAACTGATTTCCAGCCCGCAGAGAGACCAAAAGTGGATTTTCCTAAACAAAACCTTTTTTCTGGGTATTCAACCAAAGAAAGTGTCTCAGGACACAATTCTTACAAGTTTGATAACATTTTCATGAATACCTGATGCTTTCATCACTTTACTGCCTCAAAGCAGCAACATCTTGTTTTTATGCTCTTAAACTGATTTCCAGCCCGCGGAAAGACCAAAAGTGGATTTTCCTAAACAAAACTTTTTTTGGGGGGTTTTCAACAAGAGAAAGTGTCTCAGGACACAATTCTTACAAGTTTGATGACATTTTCATGAATACCTGATGCTTTCATCACTTTACTGCCTCAAAGCAGCAACATCTTGTTTTTATGCTCTTAAACTGATTTCCAGCCCGCAGAGAGACCAAAAGTGGATTTTCCTAAACAAAACCTTTTTTGGGGGTTTTCAACCAAAGAAAGTGTCTCAGGACACAATTCTTACAAGTTTGATGACATTTTCATGAATACCTGATGTTTTCACCACTTTACTGCCTCAAAGCAGCAACATCTTGTTTTTATGCTCTTAAACTGATTTCCAGCCCGCAGAGAGACCAAAAGTGGATTTTCCTAAACAAAACCCTTTTTGGGGGTTTTCAACAAGAGAAAGTGTCTCAGGACACAATTCTTACAAGTTTGATGACATTTTCATGAATACCTGATGCTTTCACCACTTTACTGCCTCAAAGCAGCAACATCTTGTTTTTATGCTCTTAAACTGATTTCCAGCCCGCAGAGAGACCAAAAGTGGATTTTCCTAAACAAAAACTTTTTTCTGGGTTTTCAACCAAAGAAAGTGTCTCAGGACACAATTCTTACAAGTTTGATGACATTTTCATGAATACCTGATGCTTTCACCACTTTACTGCCTCAAAGCAGCAACATCTTGTTTTTATGCTCTTAAACTGATTTCCAGCCCGCAGAGAGACCAAAAGTGGATTTTCCTAAACAAAACCCTTTTGGGGGGTTTTCAACAACAGAAAGTGTCTTAGGACACAATTATTACAAGTTTGATGACATTTTCATGAATACCTGATGCTTTCACCACTTTACTGCCTCAAAGCAGCAACATCTTGTTTTTATGCTCTTAAACTGATTTCCAGCCCGCAGAGAGACCAAAGGTGGATTTTCCTAAACAAAACCTTTTTTGGGGGTTTTCAACCAAAGAAAGTGTCTCAGGACACAATTCTTACAAGTTTGATGACATTTTCATGAATACCTGATGCTTTCACCACTTTACTGCCTCAAAGCAGCAACATCTTGTTTTATGCTCTTAAACTGATTTCCAGCACGCAGAGAGACCAAAAGTGGATTTTCCTAAACAAAACCTTTTTTCTGGTTTTCAACAAGAGAAAGTGTCTTAGGACATTAAGACACTACAAGTTTGATGACATTTTCATGAATACCTGATGCTTTCACCACTTTACTGCCTCAAAGCAGCAACATCTTGTTTTATGCTCTTAAACTGATTTCCAGCCCGCAGAGAGACCAAAAGTGGATTTTCCTAAACAAAACCTTTTTGGGTTTTCAACAAGAGAAAGTGTCTCAGGACACAATTTACAAGTTTGATGACATTTTCATGAATACCTGATGCTTTCACCACTTTACTGCCTCAAAGCAGCAACATCTTGTTTTTATGCTCTTAAACTGATTTCCAGCCCGCAGAGAGACCAAAAGTGGATTTTCCTAAACAAAACCTTTTTTGGGGGTTTTCAACAAAAGAAAGTGTGTCAGGACACAATTCTTACAAGTTTGATGACATTTTCATGAATACCTGATGCTTTTCACCACTTTACTGCCTCAAAGCAGCAGCAAGTTCTTGTTTTATGCTCTTAAACTGATTTCCAGCCCGCAGAGAGACCAAAAGTGGATTTTCATAAACAAAACCTTTTTTCTGGGTTTTCAACTAGGGAAAGTGTCTTAGGACACAATTATTACAAGTTTGATAATATTTTCATGAATACCTGATGCGTTCACCACTTTACTGCCTCAAAGCAGCAACATCTTGTTTTATGCTCTTAAACTGATTTCCAGCCGCAGAGAGACCAAAGGTGGATTTTCCTAAACAAAACCTTTTTTCTGGGTTTTCAAGAAGAGAAAGTGTCTTAAGACACAATTCTTACAAGTTTGATGACATGTTCATGAATACCTGATGCTTTCACCACTTTATTGCCTCAAAGCAGCAACATCTTGTTTTTATGCTCTTAAACTGACTTCCAGCCCGCAGAGAGACCAAAAGTGGATTTTCCTAAACAAAACCTTTTTTCTGGGGTTTTCTGGTTTAAGAAGAGAAAGTGTCTTAGGACACAATTCTTACAAGTTTGATGACATTTTCATGAATACCTGATGCTTTCACCACTTTACTGCCTCAAAGCAGCAACATCTTGTTTTTATGCTCTTAAACTGATTTCCAGCCCAAGAGAGAGACCAAAAGTGGATTTTCCTAAACAAAACCTTTTTTGGGGTTTTCAACAAAGAAAGTGTCTCAGGACACAATTTACAAGTTTGATGGCATTTTCATGAATACCTGATGCTTTCACCACTTTACTGCCTCAAAGCAGCAAGTTCTTGTTTTTATGCTCTAAAACTGATTTCCAGCCCGCAGAGAGACCAAAAGTGGATTTTCATAAACAAAACCTTTTTCTTGGTTTTCAACTAGGAAAGTGTCTCAGGACACAATTCTTACAAGTTTGATGACATTTTCATGAATACCTGATGTTTTCACCACTTTACTGCCTCAAAGCAGCAACATCTTGTTTTTATGCTCTTAAACTGATTTCCAGCCCGCAGAGACCAAAAGTGGATTTTCCTAAACAAAACCTTTTTTTGGGGGGTTTTCAACAAGAGAAAGTGTCTCAGGACACAATTATTACAAGTTTGATGACATTTTCATGAATACCTGATGCTTTCACCACTTTACTGCCTCAAAGCAGCAACATCTTGTTTTTATGCTCTTAAACTGATTTCCAGCCCGCAGAGAGACCAAAAGTGGATTTTCCTAAACAAAACCTTTTTTCTGGTTTTTCAACCAAAGAAAGTGTCTCAGGACACAATTCTTACAAGTTTGATGACATTTTCATGAATACCTGATGCTTTCACCACTTTACTGCCTCAAAGCAGCAACATCTTGTTTTTATGCTCTTAAACTGATTTCCAGCACGCAGAGAGACCAAAAGTGGATTTTCCTAAACAAAACCTTTTTTCTGGTTTTCAACAAGAGAAAGTGTCTTAAGACACAATTCTTACAAGTTTGATGACATGTTCATGAAAACCTGATGCTTTCATCACTTTACTGCCTCAAAGCAGCAACATCTTGTTTTTGTGCTCTTAAACTGATTTCCAGCCCGCAGAGAGAACAAAAGTGGATTTTCCTAAACAAAACCCTTTTTTGGGGCTTTTCAACAAAAGAAAGTGTGTCAGGACACAATTCTTACAAGTTTGATGACATTTTCATGAATACCTGATGCTTTCACCACTTTACTGCCTCAAAGCAGCAAGTTCTTGTTTTTATGCTCTTAAACTGATTTCCAGCCCGCAGAGAGACCAAAAGTGGATTTTCATAAACAAAACCTTTTTTCTGGGTTTTCAACTAGGGAAAGTGTCTCAGGACACAATTCTTACAAGTTTGATGACATTTTCATGAATACCTGATGTTTTCACCACTTTACTGCCTCAAAGCGGCAACATCTTGTTTTTATGCTCTTAAACTGATTTCCAGCCCGCAGAGAGAACAAAAGTGGATTTTCCTAAACAAAACCCTTTTGGGGGGTTTTCAACAAGAGAAAGTGTCTCAGGACACAATTCTTACAAGTTTGATGACATTTTCATGAATACCTGATGCTTTCACCACTTTACTGCCTCAAAGCAGCAACATCTTGTTTTTATGCTCTTAAACTGATTTCCAGCCCGCAGAGAGACCAAAAGTGGATTTTCCTAAACAAAACCTTTTTTGGGGGTTTTCAACCAAAGAAAGTGTCTCAGGACACAATTCTTACAAGTTTGATGACATTTTCATGAATACCTGATGCTTTCACCACTTTACTGCCTCAAAGCAGCAACATCTTGTTTTTATGCTCTTAAACTGATTTCCAGCCCGCAGAGAGACCAAAAGTGGATTTTCCTAAACAAACCCTTTTGGGGGGTTTTCAACAACAGAAAGTGTCTTAGGACACAATTACAAGTTTGATGACATTTTCATGAATACCTGATGCTTTCACCACTTTACTGCCTCAAAGCAGCAACATCTTGTTTTTATGCTCTTAAACTGATTTCCAGCCCGCAGAGAGACCAAAGGTGGATTTTCCTAAACAAAACCTTTTTTTCTGGTTTTCAAGAAGAGAAAGTGTCTTAAGACACAATTCTTNCAAGTTTGATGACATTTTCATGAATACCTGATGCTTTCACCACTTTACTGCCTCAAAGCAGCAACATCTTGTTTTTATGCTCTTAAACTGATTTCCAGCCCGCAGAGAGACCAAAAGTGGATTTTCCTAAACAAAACCTTTTTTCTGGGTTTTCAAGAAGAGAAAGTGTCTTAAGACACAATTCTTACAAGTTTGATGACATGTTCATGAATACCTGATGCTTTCACCACTTTACTGCCTCAAAGCAGCAACATCTTGTTTTTTATGCTCTTAAACTGATTTCCAGCCCGCAGAGAGACCAAAAGTGGATTTTACTAAACAAAACCCTTTTTTGGGGTTTTCAAAGAGAAAGTGTCTCAGGACACAATTTACAAGTTTGATGACATTTTCATGAATACCTGATGTTTTCATTACTTTACTGCCTTAAAGCAGCAACATCTTCTTTTTATGCTCTTAAACTGATTTCCAGCCCGCATAGAGACCAAAAGTGGATTTTCCTAAACAAAACTTTTTTGGGGTTTTCAACAAAAGAAAGTGTGTCAGACACATTTACAAGTTTGATGACATTTTCATGAATACCTGATGCTTTCACCACTTTACTGCCTCAAAGCAGCAAGTTCTTGCTTTTTATGCTCTTAAACTGATTTCCAGCCCGCAGAGAGACCAAAAGTGGATTTTCATAAACAAAACCTTTTTTCTGGGTTTTCAACTAGGGAAAGTGTCTTAGGACACAATTATTACAAGTTTGATAATATTTTCATGAATACCTGATGCGTTCACCACTTTACTGCCTCAAAGCAGCAACATCTTGTTTTATGCTCTTAAACTGATTTCCAGCCCGCAGAGAGACCCAAAAGGTGGATTTTCCTAAACAAAACCTTTTTTTTTCTGGGTTTTCAAGAAGAAAGTGTCTTAAGACACAATTAAGTTTGATGACATGTTCATGAATACCTGATGCTTTTCACACTTTTATTGCCTCAAAGCAGCAACATCTTGTTTTTATGCTCTTAAACTGATTTCCAGCCCGCAGAGAGACCAAAAGTGGATTTTCCTAAACAAAACCTTTTTTCTGGGTTTTCAAGAAGAGAAAGTGTCTTAAGACACAATTCTTACAAGTTTGATGACATGTTCATGAATACCTGATGCTTTCACCACTTTATTGCCTCAAAGCAGCAACATCTTGTTTTTATGCTCTTAAACTGACTTCCAGCCCGCAGAGAGACCAAAAGTGGATTTTCCTAAAACAAACCTTTTTGGGGTTTTTCAACAACAGAAAGTGTCTTAGGACACAATTCTTACAAGTTTGATGACATTTTCATGAATACCTGATGCTTTCACCACTTTACTGCCTCAAAGCAGCAACATCTTGTTTTTATGCTCTTAAACTGATTTCCAGCACGCAGAGTGACCAAAAGTGGATTTTCCTAAACAAAACCTTTTTTCTGGGTTTTCAAGAAGAGAAAGTGTCTTAAGACACCATTCTTACAAGTTTGATGACATTTTCATGAATACCTGATGCTTTCACCACTTTACTGCCTCAAAGCAGCAACATCTTGTTTTTATGCTCTTAAACTGATTTCCAGCCCGCAGAGAGACCAAAAGTGGATTTTCCTAAACAAAACCTTTTTTGGGGGTTTTCAACCAAAGAAAGTGTCTCAGGACACAATTCTTACAAGTTTGATGACATTTTCATGAATACCTGATGCTTTCACCACTTTACTGCCTCAAAGCAGCAAGTTCTTGTTTTTATGCTCTTAAACTGATTTCCAGCCCGCAGAGAGACCAAAAGTGGATTTTCATAAACAAAACCTTTTTTCTGGGTTTTCAACTAGGGAAAGTGTCTTAGGACACAATTATTACAAGTTTGATGACATTTTCATGAATACCTGATGCTTTCACCACTTTACTGCCTCAAAGCAGCAACATCTTGTTTTTATGCTCTTAAACTGATTTCCAGCCCGCAGAGAGACCAAAAGTGGATTTTCCTAAACAAAACCTTTTTTCTGGGTTTTTCAACCAAAGAAAGTGTCTTAAGGACACAATTCTTACAAGTTTGATGACATGTTCATGAATACCTGATGCTTTTCACCACTTTACTGCCTCAAAGCAGCAACATCTTGTTTTATGCTCTTAAACTGATTTCCAGCCCGCAGAGTGACCAAAAGTGGATTTTCCTAAACAAAACCTTTATTCTGGTTTTCAACTAGAGAAAGTGTCTTAGGACACAATTCTTACAAGTTTGATGACATTTTCATGAATACCTGATGCTTTCACCACTTTACTGCCTCAAAGCAGCAACATCTTGTTTTTATGCTCTTAAACTGATTTCCAGCCCGCAGAGAGACCAAAAGTGGATTTTCCTAAACAAAACCTTTTTTCTGGTTTTCAACAAAGAAAGTGTCTCAGGACACAATTTCTACAAGTTTGATGACATTTTCATGAATACCTGATGCTTTCACCCACTTTACTGCCTCAAAGCAGCAACATCTTGTTTTTATGCTCTTAAACTGACTTCCAGCCCGCAGACAGACCAAAAGTGGATTTTCCTAAACAAAACCCTTTTGGGGGGTTTTCAATAAAGAGAAAGTGTCTCAGGACACAATTTTACAAGTTTGATGACATTTTCATGAATACCTGATGTTTTTCACCACTTTACTGCCTCAAAGCAGCAACATCTTGTTTTTTGCTCTTAAACTGATTTCCAGCCCGCAGAGAGAACAAAAGTGGATTTTCCTAAACAAAACCTTTTTTGGGTTTTCAACCAAAAGAAAGTGTCAGGACACAATTTTACAAGTTTGATGACATTTTCATGAATACCTGATGCTTTCACCCACTTTTACTGCCTCAAAGCAGCAAGTTCTTGTTTTATGCTCTTAAACTGATTTCCAGCCCGAGAGAGACCAAAAGTGGATTTTCCTAAACAAAACCTTTTTTTCTGGGTTTTCAACTAGAAAGTGTCTTAGGACACAATTTTACAAGTTTGATAATATTTTCATGAATACCTGATGCTTTCACCACTTTACTGCCTCAAAGCAGCAACATCTTGTTTTTATGCTCTTAAACTGATTTCCAGCCCGCAGAGAGACCAAAGGTGGATTTTCCTAAACAAAACCTTTTTTTCTGGGTTTTTTCAAGAGAAAGTGTCTTAAGGACACACTTCCTACAAGTTTGATGACATTTTCATGAATACCTGATGCTTTCACCACTTTACTGCCTCAAAGCAGCAACATCTTGTTTTTATGCTCTTAAACTGATTTCCAGCCCGCAGAGTGACCAAAAGTGGATTTTCCTAAACAAAACCTTTTTTCTGGGTTTTCAAGAAGAGAAAGTGTCTTAAGACACCATTCTTACAAGTTTGATGACATTTTCATGAATACCTGATGCTTTCACCACTTTACTGCCTCAAAGCAGCAACATCTTGTTTTTTATGCTCTTAAACTGATTTCCAGCCCGCAGAGAGACCAAAAGTGGATTTTCCTAAACAAAACCCTTTTTGGGGGTTTTCAACAAAAGAAAGTGTGTCAGGACACAATTCTTACAAGTTTGATGACATGTTCATGAATACCTGATGCTTTCACCACTTTATTGCCTCAAAGCAGCAACATCTTGTTTTATGCTCTTAAACTGATTTCCAGCCCGCAGAGAGAGACCAAAAGTGGATTTTCCTAAACAAACCCTTTTCTTGGTTTCAATAAAGAGAAAGTGTCTTAGGACACAATTCTTACAAGTTTGATGACATTTTCATGAATACCTGATGCTTTTCACCACTTTACTGCCCTCAAAGCAGCAACATCTTGTTTTTATGCTCTTAAACTGATTTCCAGCCCGCAGAGAGACCAAAAGTGGATTTTTAAACAAAACCTTTTTTCTGGGTTTTCAACTAAGAAAGTGTCTCAGGACACAATTTACAAGTTTGATGACATGACATTTCATGAATACCTGATGCTTTCACCACTTTACTGCCTCAAAGCAGCAACATCTTGTTTTATGCTCTTAAACTGATTTCCAGCCCGCAGAGAGACCAAAAGTGGATTTTCCTAAACAAAACCCTTTTTTTGGGGGGTTTTCAACAAGAGAAAGTGTCTTAGGACACAAGGACAATTATTACAAGTTTGATGAATATTTTCATGAATACCTGATGCTTTCCACTTTACTGCCTCAAAGCAGCAACATCTTGTTTTATGCTCTTAAACTGATTTCCAGCCCGCAGAGAGAGACCAAAGGTGATTTTCCTAAACAAAACCTTTTTTTCTGGGTTTTCAACCAAAGAAATTGTCTCAGGACACAATTTACAAGTTTGATGACATGTTCATGAATACCTGATGCTTTCACCACTTTATTGCCTCAAAGCAGCAACATCTTGTTTTTATGCTCTTAAACTGATTTCCAGCCCACGAGAGACCAAAAGTGGATTTTCCTAAACAAAAACCTTTTTTCTGGTTTTTCAAATAAGAGAAAGTGTCTTAAGACACAATTTTACAAGTTTGATGACATGTTCATGAAAACCTGATGCTTTCATCACTTTACTGCCTCAAAGCAGCAACATCTTGTTTTTGTGCTCTTAAACTGATTTCCAGCCCGCAGAGAACAAAAGGTGGATTTTTCCTAAACAAAACCTTTTTTTGGGGTTTTTCAAACCAAAGAAAGTGTCTCAGGACACAATTTACAAGTTTGATGACATTTTCATGAATACCTGATGCTTTCACCACTTTATGCCTCAAAGCAGCAACATCTTGTTTTTATGCTCTTAAACTGATTTCCAGCCCGAGAGACCCAAAAGTGGATTTTCCTAAACAAAAAACCCTTTTGGGGTTTTCAACAAGAGAAAGTGTCTTAGGACACAATTTTACAAGTTTGATGACATTTTCATGAATACCTGATGCTTTCACCACTTTACTGCCTCAAAGCAGCAACATCTTGTTTTTATGCTCTTAGACTGATTTCCAGCCCGCAGAGAGACCAAAAGTGGATTTTTCCTAAAACAAAACCTTTTTTTGGGTTTTCAACCAAAGAAAATTGTCTCAGGACACAAATTTTACAAGTTTGATGACATTTTCATGAATACCTGATGCTTTTCACCACTTTATTGCCTCAAAGCAGCAACATCTAGTTTTAATGCTCTTAAACTGAATTCCACCCCCCAGAGAGCCAAAAGTGGATTTTCCTAAACAAAACCCTTTTTTTGTTTTCAACAAGAAAAGTGTCTTAAGACACAATTTTACAAGTTTGATGACATGTTCATGAATACCTGATGCTTTCACCACTTTACTGCCTCAAAGCAGCAACATCTTGTTTTTTTGCTCTTAAACTGATTTCCAGCCCGCAGAGAGACCAAAAGTGGATTTTCCTAAACAAAACCTTTTTTCTGGTTTTCAACCAAAGAAAGTGTCTCAGGACACAATTCTTACAAGTTTGATGACATTTTCATGAATACCTGATGCTTTCACCACTTTACTGCCTCAAAGCAGCAACATCTTGTTTTTATGCTCTTAAACTGTTTTCCAGCCCGCAGAGAGATTAAAAGTGGATCTTTCTAAACAAAACTCTTTTTTCTGGTTTCAACAAGAGAAAGTGTCTAGGACACAATTCTTACAAGTTTGATGACATTTTCATGAAAACCTGATGCTTTCACCACTTTACTGCCTCAAAGCAGCAACATCTTTGTTTTATGCTCTTAAACTGATTTCCAGCCCGCAGAGAGAGACCAAAAGTGGATTTTCCTAAACAAAACCTTTTTTTGGGTTTTCAACCAAAGAAAGTGTCTTAGGACACAATTATTACAAGTTTGATGACATTTTCATGAATACCTGATGCTTTTCACCACTTTACTGCCTCAAAGCAACATTCTTGTTTTTATGCTCTTAAACTGATTTCCAGCCCGCAGAGAGACCAAAAGGTGGATTTTCCTAAACAAAACCTTTTTTTCTGGTTTTCAACCAAAGAAAGTGTCTTCAGGACACAATTCTTACAAGTTTGATGACATGTTCATGAATACCTGATGCTTTCACCACTTTACTGCCTCAAAGCAGCAACATCTTGTTTTTATGCTCTTAAACTGATTTCCAGCCCGCAGAGAGACCAAAAGTGGATTTTCCTAAACAAAACCTTTTTTGGGGGTTTTCAACCAAAGAAAGTGTCTTAGGACACAATTCTTACAAGTTTTATGACATTTTCATGAATACCTGATGCTTTCACCACTTTACTGCCTCAAAGCAGCAACATCTTGTTTTATGCTCTTAAACTGATTTCCAGCCCGCAGAGAGACCAAAAGTGGATTTTCCTAAACAAAACCTTTTTTTTTTTTCAACAAAGAAAGTGTGTCAGGACACAATTTACAAGTTTGATGACATTTTCATGAATACCTGATGCTTTTCACCACTTTACTGCCTCAAAGCAGCAAGTTCTTGTTTTATGCTCTTAAACTGATTTCCAGCCCGCAGAGAGACCAAAAGGATTTTCATAACAAAACCTTTTTCTGGTTTTCACAAGAGAAAGTGTCTCAGGACACAATTTTACAAGTTTGATGACATTTTCATGAATACCTGATGCTTTCACCACTTTACTGCCTCAAAGCAGCAACATCTTGTTTTTATGCTCTTAAACTGATTTCCAGCCCGCAGAGAGAAAAAAAGTGGATTTTCTAAACAAAACCTTTTTTTGGGGGTTTTCAATAAAGAAAGTGTTCAGGACACAATTCTTACAAGTTTGATGACATTTTCATGAATACCTGATGCTTTTCACCACTTTTACTGCCTCAAAGCAGCAACATCTTGTTTTTATGCTCTTAAACTGATTTCCAGCCCGCAGGGAGAGACCAAAAGTGGATTTTCATAAACAAAACCCTTTTTTCTGGTTTTCAACCAAAGAGAAAGTGTCTCAGGACACAATTCTTACACGTTTGATGACATTTTCATGAATACCTGATGCTTTCACCACTTTACTGCCTCAAAGTGGCAACATCTTGTTTTTATGCTCTTAAACTGATTTCCAGCCCGCAGAGAGAACAAAAGTGGATTTTTCCTAAACAAAACCTTTTTTTGGGTTTTTTAACAAAGAAAGTGTCTAGGACACAATTCTTACAAGTTTGATGACATTTCATGAATACCTGATGCTTTCATCACTTTACTGCCTCAAAGCAGCAACATCTTGTATTTATGCTCTTAAACTGATTTCCAGCCCGCAGGGAGACCAAAAGGTGGATTTTCCTAAACAAAACCTTTTTTTTCTGGTTTTCAAACCAAAGAAAGTGTCTCAGGACACAATTTTACAAGTTTGATGACATTTTCATGAATACCTGATGCTTTTCACCACTTTACTGCCCTCAAAGCAGCAACATCTTGTTTTTATGCTCTTAAACTGATTTCCAGCCCGCAGAGAGAACAAAAGTGGATTTTCCTAAACAAAACCCTTTTTTTGGGGCTTAACAAAAGAAAGTGTCTCAGGACACAATTATTACAAGTTTGATGACATTTTCATGAATACCTGATGCTTTCACCACTTTTACTGCCTCAAAAGCAGCAACATCTTGTTTTATGCTCTTAAACTGATTTCCAGCCCGCAAGAGAGAGACCAAAAGTGGATTTTCCTAAACAAAACCCCTTTTTGGGGTTTTTCAACCAAGAGAAAGTGTCTTAGGACACAATTCTACAAGTTTGATAATATTTTCATGAATACCTGATGCTTTCACCACTTTTACTGCCCCTCAAAGCAGCAACATCTTGTTTTTATGCTCTTAAACTGATTTCCAGCCCGCAGAGAGACCAAAAGTGGATTTTCCTAAACAAAACCTTTTTTTGGGGGTTTTTCAACCAAAGAAAGTGTCTCAGGACACAATTTCAAGTTTGATGACATTTCATGAATACCTGATGCTTTCACCACTTTACTGCCTCAAAGCAGCAACATCTTGTTTTATGTCTTAAACTGATTTCCAGCCCGAGAGAGACTTCAAAAAGTGGATTTTCCTAAACAAAAACCCTTTTTTTTTTTCAAAAGAAAGTGTCTCAGGACACAATTCTACAAGTTTGATGACATTTTCATGAATACCTGATGCTTTCATCACTTTACTGCCTCAAAGCAGCAACATCTTGTTTTATGCTCTTAAACTGATTTTCCCGCCCGAGAGACCAAAAAGTGGATTTTCCTAAACAAAACCTTTTTTTTGGGGTTTTTCAACAAGAGAAAGTGTCTTAGGACACAATTCTTACAAGTTTGATGACATGTTCATGAAAACCTGATGCTTTCACCACTTTTACTGCCTCAAAGCAGCAAGTATCTTGTTTTATGTTTTAAACTGATTTCCAGCCGGCAGAGAGAACAAAAGTGGATTTTTCCTAAACAAAACCTTTTTTTTGGGGGTTTTTTAACAAGAGAAAGTGTGTTAGTACACAATTCTTACAGGTTTGATGCCATTTTCATGAATACCTGATGCTTTCACCACTCTACTGCCTCAAGGGAGCAACATCTTTTTGTTTTATGCTCTTAAACTGATTTCCAGCCCGCAGAGACCAAAAGTGGATTTTTCATAAACAAAACCTTTTTTCTGGTTTTCAACTAGGAAAGTGTCTCAGACACAATTTTACAAGTTTGATGACATTTTCATGAAAACCTGATGCTTTTCACCACTTTACTGCCTCAAAGCAGCAAGTTCTTTGTTTTATGCTCTTAAACTGATTTTCCAGCCCGCAGAGAGACCAAAAGTGGATTTCCTAAAACAAACTTTTTTCTGGTTTTCAATAAAGAAAGTGTTCAGGACACAATTTTACAAGTTTGATGACATTTTCATGAATACCTGATGCTTTCACCACTTTACTGCCTCAAAGCAGCAACATCTTGTTTTTATGCTCTTAAACTGATTTCCAGCCCAGAGAGAGACCAAAGTGGATTTTCCTAAAAAACCTTTTTTTCTGGGTTTTTCAACCAAAAGAAAGTGTCTCAGGAAACAATTCTACAAGTTTGATGACATTTTCATGAATACCTGATGCTTTCACCACTTTTATTGCCTCAAAAGCAGCAACATCTTGTTTTTATGCTCTTAAACTGATTTCCAGCACGCAGAGTGACCAAAAGTGGATTTTCCTAAACAAAACCTTTTTTTCTGGTTTTCAACAAGAGAAAGTGTCTTAAGACACAATTTACAAGTTTGATGACATGTTCATGAAAACCTGATGCTTTCATCACTTTACTGCCTCAAAGCAGCAACATCTTGTTTTTGTGCTCTTAAACTGATTTCCAGCCCGCAGAGTGAACAAAAAGTGGGATTTTCTAAAACAAAACCTTTTTTGGGGTTTTCAACCAAAAGAAAGTGTCTGAGGACACAATTCTACAAGTTTGATGACATTTTCATGAATACCTGATGCTTTCATCACTTTACTGCCTCAAAGCAGCAAGTTCTTGTTTTTATGCTCTTAAACTGATTTCCAGCCCGCAGAGAGACCAAAAGTGGATTTTTCATAAAACAAACCTTTTTTTCTGGGAACTGTGTTTCAACAAGAGAAAGTGTCTCAGGACACAATTATAAGTTTGATGACATTTTTCATGAATACCTGATGCTTTCACCACTTTACTGCCTCAAAGCAGCAACATCTGTTTTATGCTCTTAAACTGATTTCCAGCCCGAGAGAGACCAAAAGTGGATTTTCATAAACAAAACCTTTTTCTGGGTTTTCAACTAGGGAAAGTGTCTCAGGACACAATTCTTACAAGTTTGATGACATTTTCATGAATACCTAATGCTTTCATCACTTTACTGCCCTCAAAGCAGAAACATCTTGTTTTTATGCTCTTAAACTGATTTCCAGCCCGCAGAGAGACCAAAAGTGATTTTTTCCTAAACACAACCTTTTTTCTTTTTCTGGTTTAACAAAGAAAGTGTCTCAGGACAATTTACAAGTTTGATGACATTTTCATGAATACCTGATGCTTTCACCACTTTACTGCCTCAAGCAGCAACATCTTGTTTTTATGCTCTTAAACTGATTTCCAGCCCGCAGAGAGATAAAAGTGGATTTTCATAAACAAAACCTTTTTTCTGGTTTTCAACTAGGAAAGTGTCTCAGGACACAATTCTTACAAGTTTGATGACATTTTCATGAATACCTGATGCTTTTTTCACCACTTTACTTGCCTTCAAAGCAGCAACATCTTATTTTTATGCTCTTAAACTGATTTCCAGCCCGCAGAGAGACCAAAAGTGGATTTTCCTAAACAAAACCTTTTTTGGGGGTTTTCAACAAAAGAAAGTGTCTCAGGACACAATTCTTACAAGTTTGATGACATTTTCATGAATACCTGATGCTTTCACCACTTTACTGCCCCAAAGCAGCAAGTTCTTGTTTTTATGCTCTTAAACTGATTTCCAGCCCGCAGAGAGACCAAAAGTGGATTTTCCTAAACAAAACCCTTTTTGGGGGTTTTCAACAAGAGAAAGTGTCTCAGGACACAATTCTTACAAGTTTGATAATATTTTCATGAATACCTGATGCGTTCACCACTTTACTGCCTCAAAGCAGCAAGTTCTTGTTTTTATGCTCTTGAAATGATTTCCAGCCAGAGAGAGACCAAAAGTGGATTTTCCTAAACAAACCTTTTTTTTCTGGTTTTCAACCAAAGAAAGTGTCTCCAGGCACAATTTCTTACAAGTTTGATGACATTTTCATGAATACCTGATGCGTTCACACTTTACTGCCTCAAAAGCAGCAACATCTTGTTTTTATGCTCTTAAACTGATTTCCAGCCCGCAGAGAGAACAAAAGTGGATTTTCCTTAAAACAAAACCTTTTTTGGGGTTTTCAACCAAGAGAAAGTGTCTCAGGAAACAATTTTACAAGTTTGATGACATTTTCATGAATACCTGATGCTTTCACCACTTTATTGCCTCAAAGCAGCAACATCTTTGTTTTATGCTCTTAAACTGATTTCCAGCACGCAGAGTGACCAAAAGTGGATTTTCCTAAACAAAACCTTTTTTTCTGGATTTTCAATAAGAGAAAGTGTCTTAAGACAATTTACCCCTAAGTTTGATGACATGTTTATGAAAACCTGATGCTTTTCACCACTTTACTGCCTCAAAGCATCAACATCTTGTTTTTATGCTCTTAAACTGATTTCCAGCCCGCAGAGAGACCAAAGTGATTTTTTTAAACAAAACCTTTTTTCTGGGTTTTCAACTAGGAAAGTGTCTCAGGACACAATTTTACAAGTTTGATGACATTTTCATGAATACCTGATGCTTTCACCACTTTACTGCCCTCAAAGCAGAAACATCTTGTTTTTATGCTCTTAAACTGATTTCCCGCATAGAGACCAAAAGTGGATTTTTTCCCTAAACACAACCTTTTTTTGGGGGTTTTCAGCCAAAGAAAGTGTCTCAGGACACAATTTTACAGGTTTGATGACATTTTCATGAATACCTGATGCTTTCACCACTTTACTGCCTCAAAGCAGCAACATCTTGTTTTTTATGCTCTAAACTGTTTTCCATCCGCAGAGAGACCAAAAGTGGATTTTCTCAAACAAAACCTTTTCTGGGTTTTTCAACCAAAGAAAGTGTCTCCAGGACACAATTTCTTACAAGTTTGATGACATTTTCATGAATACCTGATGCTTTTCACCACTTTTACCTCAAAGCAGCAACATCTTGTTTTTATGCTCTTAAACTGATTTCCAGCCCGCAGAGAGACCTGACCAAAAGTGGATTTTCATAAACAAAACCTTTTTCTGGGTTTTCAACCAAAGAAAGTGTCTCAGGACAAATTTACAAGTTTGATGACATTTTCATGAATACCTGATGCTTTCACTCAATTTACTGCCTCACAGCAGCAACATCTTGTTTTTATGCTCTTAAACTGATTTCCAGCCCGCAGAGAGACCAAAGGTGGATTTTCCTAAACAAAACCTTTTTTTCTGGGTTTTCAACCAAAGAAAATTGTCTCAGGACACAATTCTTACAACTTTGATGACATTTTCATGAATACCTGTTGCATTCACCACTTTACTGCCCCTCAAAGAAGCAAAGTTCTGTTTTTATGCTCTTAAACTGATTTCCAGCCCGCAGAGAGACTACAAAAGTGGATTTTTCATAAACAAAACCTTTTTTCTGGTTTCAACTAAGGGAAAGTGTCTCAGGACACAATTCTTACAAGTTTGATGACATTTTCATGAATACCTGATGCTTTCACCACTTTACTGCCTCAAAGCAGCAACATCTTGTTTTTATGCTCTTAAACTGTTTTCCAGCCCGCAGAGAGATTAAAAGTGGATTTTCATAAACAAAACCTTTTTTCTGGTTTTCAACTAGGAAAGTGTCTCAGGACACAATTCTACAAGTTTGATGACATTTTCATGAATACCTGATGCTTTCACCACTTTACTGCCTCAAAGAAGCAAGTTCTTGTTTTTATGCTCTTAAACTTATTTCCAGCCCGCACAGAGACCAAAAGTGGATTTTCATAAACAAAACCTTTTTTTGGTTTCAACTAGGGAAAGTGTCTCAGGACACAATTCTTACAAGTTTGATGACATTTTCATGAATACCTGATGCTTTTCACCACTTTACTGCCTCAAAGCAGAAACATCTTGTTTTTATGCTCTTAAACTGATTTCCAGCCCGCAGAGAGACCAACAGTGGATTTCCCTAAACAAAACCTTTTTTGGGGGTTTTCAACCAAATAAAGTGTCTTAAGACACAATTCTTACAAGTTTGATGACATTTTCATGGAAACCTGATGCTTTCATCACTTTGCTGCCTCAAAGCAGTAAGTTCTTGTTTTTATGCTCTTAAACTGATTTCCCAGCCGCAGAGAGACCAAAAAGTGGATTTTCATAAACAAAACCTTTTTTCTGGTTTTCAACTAGGGAAAGTGTCTCAGGACACAATTCTTACAAGTTTGATGACATTTTCATGAATACCTGATGCTTTCACCAATTTACTGCCTCAAAGCAGCAACATCTTGTTTTTATGCTCTTAAACTGATTTCCAGCCCTCAGAGAGACCAAAAGTGGATTTTCATAAACAAAACATTTTTTTCTGGGTTTTCAACTAGGGAAAGTGTCTCAGGACACAATTCTTACAAGTTTGATGACATTTTCATGAATACCTGATGCTTTCACCACTTTACTGCCTCACAGCAGCAACATCTTGTTTTTATGCTCTTAAACTGATGTCCAGCCCGCAGAGAGACCAAACGTGTATTTTCCTAAACAAAACCTTTTTTTCTGGGTTTTCAACCAAAGAAAGTCTCTCAGGACACAATTTACAAGTTTGATGACATTTTTCATGAATACCTGATTCTTTTCACTACCTTTACTGCCTCACAGCAGCAACATCTTTGTTTTTATGCTCTTAAACTGATTTCCAGCCCATAGAGAGACCAAAAGTGGATTTTCATAAACAAAACCTTTTTTTTCTTTTTCAACTAGGGAAAGTGTCTTAGGACACAATTCTTATAAGTTTGATGACATTTTCATGAATACCTGATGTTTTCACCACTTTACTGCCTCAAAGCGGCAACATCTTGTTTTTATGCTCTTAAACTGACTTCCAGCCCGCAGACAGACTAAAAGTGGATTTTCCTAAACAAAACCCTTTTTGGGGGTTTTCAACCAAAGAAAGTGTCTCAGGACACAATTCTTACAAGTTTGATGTCATTTTCATGAATACCTGATGCTTTCACCACTTTTACTGCCTCAAAGCAGCAAGTCTTGTGTTTTATGCTCTTAAACTGATTTTTCCAGCCCGCAGAGAGACCAAAAGTGGATTTTTCCTAAAACAAAACCCTTTTTGGGGTTTTTAAAAAGAAAGTGTCTTAGGACACAATTATTACAAGTTTGATAATATTTTCATGAATACCTGATGCGTTCACCAACTTTACTGCCTCAAAGCAGCAACATCTTGTTTTTATGCTCTTGAAATGATTTCCAGCCCGCAAGAGAGAGATCAAAAGTGGATTATCCTAAACAAAACCTTTTTTGGGGTTTTTCAACCAAAAGAAAGTGTCTCAGGACACAATTTACAAGTTTGATAATATTTTCATGAATACCTGATGTTTCACCACTTTACTGCCTCAAAGCAGCAACATCTTGTTTTTATGCTCTTAAACTGATTTCCAGCCCGCAGAGAGAACAAAAGTGGATTTTCCTAAACAAAACCCTTTTGGGGGGTTTTCAACAAGAGAAAGTGTCTCAGGACACAATTCTTACAAGTTTGATAACATATTCATGAATACCTGATGCTTTCACCACTTTACTGCCTCAAAGCAGCAACATCTTGTTTTTATGCTCTTAAACTGATTTCCAGCCCGCAGAGAGAACAAAAGTGGATTTTCCTAAACAAAACCTTTTTTGGGGGTTTTCAACAAAAGAAAGTGTCTCAGGACACAATTCTTACAAGTTTGATGACATTTTCATGAATACCTGATGCTTTCACCACATTACTGCCTCAAAGCAGAAAGTTCTTGTTTTTATGCTCTTAAACTGATTTCCAGCCCGCAGAGAGACCAAAAGTGGATTTTCCTAAACAAAACCCTTTTTGGGGGTTTTTCATACAAGAGAAAGTGTCTTAGGACACAATTATTACAAGTTTGATAATATTTTCATGAATACCTGATGCGTTCACCACTTTACTGCCTCAAAGCAGCAACATCTTGTTTTTATGCTCTTAAACTGATTTCCAGCCCGCAGAGAGACCAAAGGTGGATTTTTCCTAAACAAAACCTTTTTTTGGGGGTTTTCAACAAAAGAAAGTGTCTTAAGACACAATTCTTACAAGTTTGATGACATGTTCATGAAAACCTGATGCTTTCATCACTTTACTGCCTCAAAGCAGCAAGTTCTTGTTTTTATGCTCTTAAATTGATGTCCAGCCCGCAGAGAGACCAAACGTGTATTTTCCTAAACAAAACCTTTTTTCTGGGTTTTCAACCAAAGAAAGTGTCTCAGGACACAATTCTTACGAGTTTGATAATATTTTCATGAATACCTGATGCGTTCACCACTTTACTGCCTCAAAGCAGCAAGTTCTTGTTTTTATGCTCTTAAACTGATTTCCAGCCCGCAGAGAGACCAAAAGTGGATTTTCATAAACAAAACCTTTTTTCTGGGTTTTCAACTAGGGAAAGTGTCTCAGGACACAATTCTTACACGTTTGATGACATTTTCATGAATACCTGATGTTTTCACCACTTTACTGCCTCAAAGCGGCAACATCTTGTTTTTATGCTCTTAAACTGATTTCCAGCCCGCAGAGAGACCAAAAGTGGATTTTCATAAACAAAACCTTTTTTCTGGGTTTTCAACAAGAGAAAGTGTCTTAAGACACAATTCTTACAAGTTTGATGACATGTTCATGAAAACCTGATGCTTTCATCACTTTACTGCCTCAAAGCAGCAAGTTCTTGTTTTTATGCTCTTAAATTGATGTCCAGCCCGCAGAGAGACCAAACGTGTATTTTCCTAAACAAAACCTTTTTTCTGGGTTTTCAACCAAAGAAAGTGTCTCAGGACACAATTCTTACAAGTTTGATAATATTTTCATGAATACCTGATGCGTTCACCACTTTACTGCCTCAAAGCGGCAACATCTTGTTTTATGCTCTTAAACTGATTTCCAGCCCGCAGAGAACAAAAGTGGATTTTCCTAAAACAAAACCCTTTTTATGGTTTTCAACAAGAGAAAGTGTCTCAGGACACAATTCTTACAAGTTTGATGACATTTTCATGAATACCTGATGCTTTCACCACTTTACTGCCTCAAAGCGGCAACATCTTGTTTTTATGCTCTTAAACTGCCCGCAGAGAGACCAAAAGTGGATTTTCCTAAACAAAACCCTTTTTGGGGGTTTTCAACAAGAGAAAGTGTCTTAGGACACAATTATTACAAGTTTGATAATATTTTCATGAATACCTGATGCGTTCACCACTTTACTGCCTCAAAGCAGCAAGTTCTTGTTTTTATGCTCTTAAACTGATTTCCAGCCCGCAGAGAGACCAAAAGTGGATTTTCCTAAACAAAACCTTTTTTCTGGGTTTTCAACAAGAGAAAGTGTCTTAAGACACAATTCTTACAAGTTTGATGACATGTTCATGAAAACCTGATGCTTTCATCACTTTACTGCCTCAAAGCAGCAAGTTCTTGTTTTTATGCTCTTAAATTGATGTCCAGCCCGCAGAGAGACCAAACGTGTATTTTCCTAAACAAAACCTTTTTTCTGGGTTTTCAACCAAAGAAAGTGTCTCAGGACACAATTCTTACAAGTTTGATGACATTTTCATGAATACCTGATGTTTTCACCACTTTACTGCCTCAAAGCAGCAAGTTCTTGTTTTTATGCTCTTAAACTGATTTCCCCAAGAGAGAGACCAAAAGTGGATTTTCCTAAACAAAACCCTTTTGGGCGGTTTTCAACAAGAGAAAGTGTCTCAGGACACAATTCTTACAAGTTTGATGACATTTTCATGAATACCTGATGCTTTCACCACTTTACTGCCTCAAAGCGGCAACATCTTGTTTTTATGCTCTTAAACTGATTTCCAGCCCGCAGAGAGAACAAAAGTGGATTTTCCTAAACAAAACCTTTTTTGGGGGTTTTCAACCAAAGAAAGTGTCTCAGGACACAATTCTTACAAGTTTGATGACATTTTCATGAATACCTGATGCTTTCACCACTTTACTGCCTCAAAGCAGCAAGTTCTTGTTTTATGCTCTTAAACTGATTTCCAGCCCGCAGACAGACCAAAAGTGGATTTTCCTAAACAAAACCCTTTTGGGGGGTTTTCAACAAGAGAAAGTGTCTTAGGACACAATTATTACAAGTTTGATAATATTTTCATGAATACCTGATGTTCACCACTTTTACTGCCTCAAAGCAGCAACATCTTGTTTTTATGCTCTTAAACTGATTTCCAGCCCGCAGAGAGACCAAAAGTGGATTTTCCTAAACAAAACCTTTTTTGGGGGTTTTCAACAAAAGAAAGTGTCTTAAGACACAATTCTTACAAGTTTGATGACATGTTCATGAAAACCTGATGCTTTTCATCACTTTACTGCCTCAAAGCAGCAAGTTCTTGTTTTTATGCTCTTAAACTGATTTCCAGCCCGCAGAGAGACCAAAAGTGGATTTTCCTAAACAAAACCTTTTTTCTGGGTTTTCAACAAGAGAAAGTGTCTTAAGACACAATTCTTACAAGTTTGATGACATGTTCATGAAAACCTGATGCTTTCATCACTTTACTGCCTCAAAGCAGCAAGTTCTTGTTTTTATGCTCTTAAATTGATGTCCAGCCCGCAGAGAGACCAAACGTTTATTTTCCTAAACAAAACCTTTTTTCTGGGTTTTCAACCAAAGAAAGTGTCTCAGGACACAATTCTTACAAGTTTGATAATATTTTCATGAATACCTGATGCGTTCACCACTTTACTGCCTCAAAGCAGCAAGTTCTTGTTTTTATGCTCTTAAACTGATTTCCAGCACGCAGAGTGACCAAAAGTGGATTTTCATAAACAAAACCTTTTTTCTGGGTTTTCAACTAGGGAAAGTGTCTCAGGACACAATTCTTACACGTTTGATGACATTTTCATGAATACCTGATGTTTTCACCACTTTACTGCCTCAAAGCGGCAACATCTTGTTTTTGCTCTTAAACTGATTTCCAGCCCAGACAGACAGACCAAAAGTGGTTTTTCCTAAACAAAACCCTTTTGGGGGGTTTTCAACAAGAGAAAGTGTCTTAGGACACAATTATTACAAGTTTGATAATATTTTCATGAATACCTGATGCGTTCACCACTTTACTGCCTCAAAGCAGCAACATCTTGTTTTTATGCTCTTAAACTGATTTCCAGCACGCAGAGTGACCAAAAGTGGATTTTCCTAAACAAAACCTTTTTCTGGGTTTTCAACAAGAGAAAGTGTCTTAAGACACAATTCTTACAAGTTTGATGACATGTTCATGAAAACCTGATGCTTTCATCACTTTACTGCCTCAAAGCAGCAAGTTCTTGTTTTTATGCTCTTAAATTGATGTCCAGCCCGCAGAGAGACCAAACGTGTATTTTCCTAAACAAAACCTTTTTTCTGGGTTTTCAACCAAAGAAAGTGTCTCAGGACACAATTCTTACAAGTTTGATAATATTTTCATGAATACCTGATCACCACTTTACTGCCTCAAAGCAGCAACATCTTGTTTTTATGCTCTTAAACTGATTTCCAGCCCGCAGAGAGACCAAAGGTGGATTTTCCTAAACAAAACCTTTTTTCTGGGTTTTCAACCAAAGAAATTGTCTCAGGACACAATTCTTACAAGTTTGATGACATGTTCATGAATACCTGATGCTTTCACCACTTTATTGCCTCAAAGCAGCAACATCTTGTTTTTATGCTCTTAAACTGATTTCCAGCACGCAGAGTGACCAAAAGTGGATTTTCCTAAACAAAACCTTTTTTCTGGGTTTTCAACAAGAGAAAGTGTCTTAAGACACAATTCTTACAAGTTTGATGACATGTTCATGAAAACCTGATGCTTTCATCACTTTACTGCCTCAAAGCAGCAACATCTTGTTTTTGTGCTCTTAAACTAAATTGGTTCACGCGTTCGTTACTTCGAGACTGGATTACTGCAACTCCTTATTATCAGGCTGCACTAATACATCTCTTAGGTCCCTCCAGTTGATCCAGAATGCTGCAGCTCGTATTCTCACTAAAACTAAGAAAAGAGATCACATTACTCCTGCACTAGCTGCTCTGCACTGGCTCCCTGTAAAATCAAGAATCACTTTTAAAATTCTTCTCTTAACTTACAAAGCCTTAATTGGTGATGCACCATCATATCTTAAAGAGCTTAGTACCGTATCGCCCACCAGAGAGCTGCGCCACTAAATGCGGGCTACTTAGTTCGAGAGTCTTAAAATGTAAAATGGGAGCCAGAGCCTTTAGTTATCAAGCTCCTCTTTTATGGAACCAGCTTCCACCTTCAGTCCGGGAGGCAGACACAGTCACCACATTCAAGAGTAGACTGAAGACTTTCCTTTGACAGAGCTTATAGTCAGGGCTGAATCAGGTTTGCCCTGGTCCAGCCCCTGGATATGCTGGTATAGGCTTATAGCTGCTGGGGATGTTTAGGATGCACTGAGCACCTCTCCCTCTTTTCTTTCTCCTATGGATGAATCTTCATCTCTCCATCACACATGACTAACTCTGCTTTCTCCCGGAGTCCTTCTGACTTCACGTCTCATGGGGTCATCGGACCCTATGAGACGGCATAGATTCCATCTGCTGATGGACCTTCGATGGTTGGATCGTGAGTTCCTGTCGCCAGCTGTGCCACTGCCCTGCTGGGACTCCGCCCACTCCTCCACTTGGGAGGTCTCCAAACTCTCCATCGTGGAATATGCCTAAATATGAACTATTGATAAACTCTGTCAGATTCCTTGAATGTATTTTAACTCTAAATATGTCCTTCTGTACACATTACATCTATTGCATCTGTCCATCCTGGAGAGGGATCCTCCTCTGTTGCTCTCCTGAAGGTTTCTTCCCTTTTTTTCCCCCTGAAGGGTTATTTGGGAGTTTTTCCTGGTCCGATGTGAGGTTTTGGGTCAGGGATGTCTATGTGTACAGAATGTAAAGCACTCTGACACAAATTTGTAATTTGTGAAACTGGGCTATACAAATAAACTGAATTGAATTGAATTGAATTAAACTGATTTCCAGCCCGCAGAGAGAACAAAAGTGGATTTTCCTAAACAAAACCTTTTTTGGGGGTTTTCAACAAAAGAAAGTGTGTCAGGACACAATTCTTACAAGTTTGATGACATTTTCATGAATACCTGATGCTTTCACCACTTTACTGCCTCAAAGCAGCAAGTTCTTGTTTTTATGCTCTTAAACTGATTTCCAGCCCGCAGAGAGACCAAAGGTGGATTTTCATAAACAAAACCTTTTTTCTGGGTTTTCAACTAGGGAAAGTGTCTCAGGACACAATTCTTACAAGTTTGATGACATTTTCATGAATACCTGATGCTTTCACCACTTTACTGCCTCAAAGCAGCAACATCTTATTTTTATGCTCTTGAAATGATTTCCAGCCCGCAGAGAGACCAAAAGTGGATTTTCCTAAACAAAACCTTTTTTCTGGGTTTTCAACCAAAGAAATTGTCTCAGGACACAATTCTTACAAGTTTGATGACATTTTCATGAATACCTAATGCTTTCACCACTTTACTGCCTCAAAGCAGCAACATCTTATTTTTATGCTCTTAAACTGATTTCCAGCACGCAGAGTGACCAAAAGTGGATTTTCCTAAACAAAACCTTTTTTTCTGGGTTTTCAACAAGAGAAAGTGTCTTAAGACACAATTCTTACAAGTTTGATGACATGTTCATTAAAACCTGATGCTTTCATCACTTTACTGCCTCAAAGCAGCAACATCTTGTTTTTATGCTCTTAAACTGATTTCCAGCCCGCAGAGAGACCAAAGGTGGATTTTCCTAAACAAAACCTTTTTTCTGGATTTTCAACCAAAGAAAGTGTCTCAGGACACAATTCTTACAAGTTTGATAATATTTTCATGAATACCTGATGCGTTCACCACTTTACTGCATCAAAGCAGCAAGTTCTTGTTTTTATGCTCTTAAACTGATTTCCACCCCGCAGAGAGACCAAAAGTGGATTTTCATAAACAAAACCTTTTTTCTGGGTTTTCAACTAGGGAAAGTGTCTCAGGACACAATTCTTACAAGTTTGATAATATTTTCATGAATACCTGATGCGTTCACCACTTTACTGCCTCAAAGCAGCAACATCTTGTTTTTATGCTCTTAAACTGATTTCCAGCCCGCAGAGAGACCAAAGGTGGATTTTCATAAACAAAACCTTTTTTCTGGGTTTTCAACTAGGGAAAGTGTCTCAGGACACAATTCTTACAAGTTTGATGACATTTTCATGAATACCTGATGCTTTCACCACTTTACTGCCTCAAAGCAGCAACATCTTGTTTTTATGCTCTTGAAATGATTTCCAGCCCGCAGAGAGACCAAAAGTGGATTTTCCTAAACAAAACCTTTTTTCTGGGTTTTCAACCAAAGAAAGTGTCTCAGGACACAATTCTTACAAGTTTGATGACATTTTCATGAATGCCTGATATTTTCATCACTTTACTGCCTCAAAGCAGCAAGTTCTTGTTTTTATGCTCTTAAACTGATTTCCAGCACGCAGAGAGACCAAAAGTGGATTTTCCTAAACAAAACCTTTTTCTGGGTTTTCAACCAAAGAAATTGTCTCAGGACACAATTCTTACAAGTTTGATGACATTTTCATGAATACCTAATGCTTTCACCACTTTACTGCCTCAAAGCAGCAACATCTTATTTTTATGCTCTTAAACTGATTTCCAGCATGCAGAGTGACCAAAAGTGGATTTTCCTAAACAAAACCTTTTTTTCTGGGTTTTCAACAAGAGAAAGTGTCTTAAGACACAATTCTTACAAGTTTGATGACATGTTCATTAAAACCTGATGCTTTCATCACTTTACTGCCTCAAAGCAGCAACATCTTGTTTTTATGCTCTTAAACTGATTTCCAGCCCGCAGAGAGACCAAAGGTGGATTTTCCTAAACAAAACCTTTTTTTCTGGGTTTTCAACCAAAGAAAGTGTCTCAGGACACAATTCTTACAAGTTTGATAATATTTTCATGAATACCTGATGCGTTCACCACTTTACTGCCTCAAAGCAGCAAGTTCTTGTTTTTATGCTCTTAAACTGATTTCCAGCCCGCAGAGAGACCAAAAGTGGATTTTCATAAACAAAACCTTTTTTCTGGGTTTTCAACTAGGGAAAGTGTCTCAGGACACAATTCTTACACGTTTGATGACATTTTCATGAATACCTGATGTTTTCACCACTTTACTGCCTCAAAGCGGCAACATCTTGTTTTTATGCTCTTAAACTGATTTCCAGCCCGCAGAGAGAACAAAAGTGGATTTTCCTAAACAAAACCTTTTTTCTGGATTTTCAACAAGAGAAAGTGTCTTAAGACACAATTCTTACAAGTTTGATGACATGTTTATGAAAACCTGATGCTTTCATCACTTTACTGCCTCAAAGCATCAACATCTTGTTTTTATGCTCTTAAACTGATTTCCAGCCCGCAGAGAGAACAAAAGTGGATTTTCCTAAACAAAACCTTTTTTGGGGGTTTTCAACCAAAGAAAGTATCTTAGGACACAATTCTTACAAGTTTGATGACAATTTCATGAATACCTGATGCGTTCACCACTTTACTGCCTCAAAGCAGCAACATCTTGTTTTTATGCTCTTAAACTGATTTCCAACACGCAGAGAGACCAAAAGTGGATTTTCCTAAACAAAACCTTTTTTCTGGGTTTTCAACCAAAGAAAGTGTCTCAGGACACAATTCTTACAAGTTTGATGACATGTTCATCAATACCTGATGCGTTCACCACTTTACTGCCTCAAAGCAGCAAGTTCTTTTTTTTATGCTCTTAAACTGATTTCCAGCCCGCAGAGAGACCAAAAGTGGATTTTACTAAACAAAACCCTTTTTTCTGGGTTTTCAACAAGAGAAAGTGTCTTAGGACACAATTATTACAAGTTTGATAATATTTTCATGAATACCTGATGCTTTCACCACTTTACTGCCTCAAAGCAGCAACATCTTGTTTTTATGCTCTTAAACTGATTTCCAGCCCGCAGAGAGAACAAAAGTGGATTTTCCTAAACAAAACCTTTTTTCTGGGTTTTCAACCAAAGAAAGTGTCTCAGGACACAATTCTTACAAGTTTGATGACATTTTCATGAATACCTAATGCTTTCACCACTTTACTGCCTCAAAGCAGCAACATCTTATTTTTATGCTCTTAAACTGATTTCCAGCACGCAGAGTGACCAAAAGTGGATTTTCCTAAACAAAACCTTTTTTTCTGGGTTTTCAACAAGAGAAAGTGTCTTAAGACACAATTCTTACAAGTTTGATGACATGTTCATTAAAACCTGATGCTTTCATCACTTTACTGCCTCAAAGCAGCAACATCTTGTTTTTATGCTCTTAAACTGATTTCCAGCCCGCAGAGAGACCAAAGGTGGATTTTCCTAAACAAAACCTTTTTTTCTGGGTTTTCAACCAAAGAAAGTGTCTCAGGACACAATTCTTACACGTTTGATGACATTTTCATGAATACCTGATGCGTTCACCACTTTACTGCCTCAAAGCAGCAACATCTTGTTTTTATGCTCTTAAACTGATTTCCAACACGCAGAGAGACCAAAAGTGGATTTTCCTAAACAAAACCTTTTTTCTGGGTTTTCAACCAAAGAAAGTCTCAGGACACAATTCTTACAAGTTTGATGACATTTTCATGAATACCTGATGCGTTCACCACTTTACTGCCTCAAAGCAGCAAGTTCTTTTTTTTATGCTCTTAAACTGATTTCCAGCCCGCAGAGAGACCAAAAGTGGATTTTACTAAACAAAACCCTTTTTTCTGGGTTTTCAACAAGAGAAAGTGTCTTAGGACACAATTATTACAAGTTTGATAATATTTTCATGAATACCTGATGCGTTCACCACTTTACTGCCTCAAAGCAGCAACATCTTGTTTTTATGCTCTTAAACTGATTTCCAGCACGCAGAGAGACCAAAAGTGGATTTTCCTAAACAAAACCTTTTTTTCTGGGTTTTCAACAAGAGAAAGTGTCTTAAGACACAATTCTTACAAGTTTGATGACATGTTCATTAAAACCTGATGCTTTCATCACTTTACTGCCTCAAAGCAGCAACATCTTGTTTTTATGCTCTTAAACTGATTTCCAGCCCGCAGAGAGACCAAAGGTGGATTTTCCTAAACAAAACCTTTTTTTCTGGGTTTTCAACCAAAGAAAGTGTCTCAGGACACAATTCTTACAAGTTTGATAATATTTTCATGAATACCTGATGCGTTCACCACTTTACTGCCTCAAAGCAGCAAGTTCTTGTTTTTATGCTCTTAAACTGATTTCCAGCCCGCAGAGAGACCAAAAGTGGATTTTCCTAAACAAAACCTTTTTTCTGGGTTTTCAACCAAAGAAAGTGTCTCAGGACACAATTCTTACAAGTTTGATGACATTTTCATGAATACCTGATGCGTTCACCACTTTACTGCCTCAAAGCAGCAAGTTCTTTTTTTTATGCTCTTAAACTGATTTCCAGCCCGCAGAGAGACCAAAAGTGGATTTTACTAAACAAAACCCTTTTTTCTGGGTTTTCAACAAGAGAAAGTGTCTTAGGACACAATTATTACAAGTTTGATAATATTTTCATGAATACCTGATGCGTTCACCACTTTACTGCCTCAAAGCAGCAACATCTTGTTTTTATGCTCTTAAACTGATTTCCAGCCCGCAGAGAGAACAAAAGTGGATTTTCCTAAACAAAACCTTTTTTGGGGGTTTTCAACCAAAGAAAGTGTCTCAGGACACAATTCTTACAAGTTTGATGACATTTTCATGAATACCTGATTCTTTCACCACTTTACTGCCTCAAAGCAGCAACATCTTGTTTTTATGCTCTTAAACTGATTTCCAGCCCGCAGAGAGAACAAAAGTGGATTTTCCTAAACAAAACCTTTTTTGGGGGTTTTCAACCAAAGAAAGTGTCTCAGGACACAATTCTTACAAGTTTGATGACATTTTCATGAATAACTGATGCTTTCATCACTTTACTGCCTCAAAGCAGCAAGTTCTTGTTTTTATGCTCTTAAACTGATTTCCAGCCCGCAGAGAGAACAAAAGTGGATTTTCCTAAACAAAACCTTTTTTCTGGGTTTTCAACCAAATAAAAGTGTCTCAGGACACAATTCTTACAAGTTTGATGACATTTTCATGAATACCTAATGCTTTCACCACTTTACTGCCTCAAAGCAGCAAGTTCTTGTTTTTATGCTCTTCTTTTAAAGAAGCCGAAGCTCGATCCTTCCGTTTTATCAAATTTTAGGCCAATTTCTAAACTTTCGTTTTTATCAAAAGTTTTAGAAAAAGTAGTTTCAAACCAACTTCTAACTTTCATGAATCACAACAATATATTTGAAAAATTTCAGTCAGGTTTTAGAGCACTACATAGTACAGAAACTGCCCTCCTCAAGGTAACTAACGATCTCCTTTTAACAGCAGACAGGGGGGAGAGCGCAGTTTTAATTCTTTTAGACCTGAGTGCAGCCTTTGACACAGTAGACCATGCCATTTTAATTGACCGCCTTAAAAACTGGGTCGGCATCAAGGATGCTGCACTCAGCTGGTTTTATTCTTACCTTTTAAATAGAACCTTTCGGTCGCCATAGGGGATCACTGTCCTCCACGGCACACATTACCTGTATGCACCACAAGGCTCAATTTTAGGTCCGATTTTATTCTCTTTCTATATACTTTCCCTCGCTCAAATCCTCCAACGGCACAAGGGTTCTTTTCACTGCTTTGCTGACGACACGCAGATATACCTTCCGCTGAGACCTGGTGACCCAAAGAGCCTAGCTGCTATCCTGGACTGTCTCTGATGTCAAATGTTGGATGGCACAAAACTTTTTACAACTCAATAACTCAAAATCGGAAGTCAAATTATTCAATTCCCCAAACAATAACACTAGCCTCATTCAGAGTGAACTTGGTCCCCTGTCCGCCTACATAAAACCTGTTGCAAGAAACCTGGCGTAATGTTAGACACCAATTTAAATTTCGAAACACAAATTAAAAAACTGTCCAGTGCTGCTTCTTCCATTACGCACCATTTCCAAAATCAAACCCATATTGTCACACCCCGATCTGGAAAAAGTCATACACGCACTCATATTCTCAAGACTCGACTACTGTAATTCACTCCTCTCAGGCATTACCCATAAATCTATCTCCGCCTCCAGCTAGTCCAAAATGCAGCAGCTAGGCTTCTTACTGGTTTTAACAGACGACTACATATTACTCCAGTTCTGGCCTCACTCCACTGGCTCCCAGTTAGTTTTAGAATTGATTTTAAGATTTTGTTGATCACTTTAAGGTCCGTCTGGGTCTTGCCCGGATTACGTTATCGAAATGTTAACGCCATATAAGCCACCTCGAGCCTTAGATCCTCCGTGGGCCCTCCTGGCCGCTCCAAAGTCGAGGCTTAAATCAAAGGGTGATCGTGCTTTTTCCACCAGGGCCCTCGACTTTGGAACAACCTACCGGAGGAAATAAGGCTGGCAGAATCAATAACTTCTTTTAAATCACTTCTTAAACCCACTTTTATAGAACTGCTTTTAAGTGATGTCGCCCTTTGAATTTGTATTTTAATTGCCTATTTGTTTGGTTTTACTTGTATTCAATGCTTTTATGGTATGGTCTTTTTTGTTTGCCACCATTTAAGTTGTGTTTATGCTTTGTTTATCTGTAGAGCACTTTGTAAACTTTGTTTTTAAAAGTGCTATATAAATAAAGTTATTATTATTATTATTATTAAACTGATTTCCAGCCCGCAGAGAGACCAAAAGTGGATTTTCCTAAAAAAAAACATTTTTTCTGGGTTTTCAACCAAAGAAAGTGTCTCAGGACACAATTCTTACAAGTTTGATGACATTTTCATGAATACCTGATGCGTTCACCACTTCACTGCCTCAAATCAGCAAGTTCTTGTTTTTATGCTCTTAAACTGATTTCCAGCCCACAGAGAGACCAAAAGTGGATTTTACTAAAGAAAAACCTTTTTTCTGGGTTTTCAACAAGAGAAAGTGTCTTAGGACACAATTATTACAAGTTTGATGACATTTTCATGAATACCTGATGCTTTCACCACTTTACTGCCTCAAAGCGGCAACATTTTGTTTTTATGCTCTTAAACTGATTTCCAGCCCGCAGAGAGACCAAAAGTGGATTTTCCTAAACAAAACCCTTTTGGGGGGTTTTCAACAAGAGAAAGTGTCTTAGGACACAATTATTACAAGTTTGATAATATTTTCATGAATACCTGATGCGTTCACCACTTTACTGCCTCAAAGCAGCAACATCTTGTTTTTTGCTCTTAAACTGATTTCCAGCACGCAGAGAGACCAAAAGTGGATTTTCATAAACAAAACCTTTTTTTGGGGTTTTCAACCAAAGAAAGTGTCTCAGGACACACTTCTTACAAGTTTGATGACATTTTCATGAATACCTGATGCTTTTACCACTTTACTGCCTCAAAGCAGCAACATCTGGTTTTTATGCTCTTAAACTGATTTCCAGCCCGCAGAGAGAACAAAAGTGGATTTTCCTGAACAAAACCTTTTTTCTGGGTTTTCAACCAAATGAAAGTGTCTCAGGACACAATTCTTGCAAGTTTGATGACATTTTCATGAATACCTGATGCTTTCACCACTTTACTGCCTCAAAGCAGCAACATCTTGTTTTTATGCTCTTTAACTGATTTCCAGCCCGCAGAGAGACCAAAAGTGGATTTTCCTAAACAAAACCCTTTTGGGGGGTTTTCAACAAGAGAAAGTGTCTTAGGACACAATTCTTACAAGTTTGATGACATTTTCATGAATACCTGATGCGTTCACCACTTTACTGCCTCAAATCAGCAAGTTCTTGTTTTTATGCTCTTAAACTGATTTCCAGCCCGCAGAGAGACCAAAAGTGGATTTTCCTAAAAAAAAAAACATTTTTTCTGGGTTTTCAACTAAAGAAAGTGTCTCAGGACACAATTCTTACAAGTTTGATGACATTTTCATGAATACCTGATGCGTTCACCACTTTACTGCCTCAAATCAGCAAGTTCTTGTTTTTATGCTCTTAAACTGATTTCCAGCCCACAGAGAGACCAAAAGTGGATTTTCATAAACAAAACCTTTTTTCTGGGTTTTCAACCAAAGAAAGTGTCTCAGGACACAATTCTTACAAGTTTGATGACATTTTCATGAATACCTGATGCGTTCACCACTTTACTGCCTCAAAGCAGCAACATCTTGTTTTTATGCTCTTAAACTGATTTCCAGCCCGCAGAGACCAAAAGTGGATTTTCATAAACAAAACCTTTTTTCTGGGTTTTCAACCAAAGAAAGTGTCTCAGGACACAATTCTTAAAAATTTGATGACATTTTCATGAATACCTGATGCTTTCAGTACTTTACTGCCTCAAAGCAGCAAGTTCTTGTTTTTATGCTCTTAAACTGATTTCCAGACCAAAAGTGGATTTTCTTAAACAAAACCTTTTTTCTGGGTTTTCAACCAAAGAAAGTGTCTCAGGACACAATTCTTACAAGTTTGATAATATTTTCATGAATACGTGATGCGTTCACCACTTTACTGCCTCAAAGCAGCAACATCTTGTTTTTATGCTCTTAAACTGATTTCCAGCCCGCAGAGAGAACAAAAGTGGATTTTCCTAAACAAAACCTTTTTTCTGGGTTTTCAACCAAATAAAAGTGTCTCAGGACACAATTCTTACAAGTTTGATGACATTTTCATGAATACCTGATGCTTTCACCACTTTACTGCCTCAAAGCATCAAGTTCTTGTTTTTATGCTCTTAAACTGATGTCCAGCCCGCAGAGAGACCAAACGTGTATTTTCCTAAACAAAACCTTTTTTTCTGGGTTTTCAACCAAAGAAAGTGTCTCAGGACACAATTCTTACAAGTTTGATGACATTTTCATGAATACCTGATGCGTTCACCACTTTACTGCCTCAAAGCAACAACATCTTGTTTTTATGCTCTTAAACTGATTTCCAGCCCGCAGAGAGACCAAAAGTGGATTTTCATAAACAAAACCTTTTTTCTGGGTTTTCAACTAGGGAAAGTGTCTCAGGACACAATTCTTACAAGTTTGATGACATTTTCATGAATACCTGATGCTTTCACCACTTTACTGCCTCAAAAGCATTAAGTTCTTGTTTTTATGCTCTTAAACTGATTTCCAGCCCGCAGAGAGAACAAACGTGGATTTTCCTAAACAAAACCTTTTTTGGGGGTTTTCAACCAAAGAAAGTGTCTCAGGACACAATTCTTACAAGTTTGATAATATTTTCATGAATACGTGATGCGTTCACCACTTTACTGCCTCAAAAGCATTAAGTTCTTGTTTTTATGCTCTTAAACTGATTTCCAGCCCGCAGAGAGAACAAACGTGGATTTTCCTAAACAAAACCCTTTTTAAGGGTTTTCAACAAGAGAAATTGTCTTAGGACACAATTCTTACAAGTTTGATGACAATTTCATGAATACCTGATGCGTTCACCACTTTACTGCCTCAAAGCAGCAAGTTCTTGTTTTTATGCTCTTAAACTGATTTCCAGCCCGCAGAGAGACCAAAAGTGGATTTTCCTAAACAAAACCTTTTTTCTGGGTTTTCAAGCAAAGAAAGTATCTTAGGACACAATTCTTACAAGTTTGATAATATTTTCATGAATACCTGATGCGTTCACCACTTTACTGCCTCAAAGCAGCAACATCTTGTTTTTATGCTCTTAAACTGATTTCCAGCACGCAGAGAGACCAAAAGTGGATTTTCATAAACAAAACCTTTTTTTGGGGTTTTCAACCAAAGAAAGTGTCTCAGGACACACTTCTTACAAGTTTGATGACATTTTCATGAATACCTGATGCTTTTACCACTTTACTGCCTCAAAGCAGCAACATCTGGTTTTTATGCTCTTAAACTGATTTCCAGCCCGCAGAGAGACCAAAAGTGGATTTTCCTAAACAAAACCTTTTTTCTGGGTTTTCAACCAAAGAAAGTATCTTAGGACACAATTCTTACAAGTTTGATAATATTTTCATGAATACCTGATGCGTTCACCACTTTACTGCCTCAAAGCAGCAAGTTCTTGTTTTTATGCTCTTAAACTGATTTCCAGCCCGCAGAGAGAACAAACGTGGATTTTCCTAAACAAACCCTTTTTAGGGTTTTCAACAAAAGAAAGTGTCTTAGGACACAATTCTTACAAGTTTGATGACAATTTTCATGAATACCTGATGCTTTCACCACTTTACTGCCTCAAAGCAGCAAGTTCTTGTTTTTATGCTCTTAAACTGATTTCCAGCCCGCAGAGAGACAAAAGTGGATTTTACTAAACAAAACCCTTTTTTCTGGGTTTTCAACAAAAGAAAGTGTCTTAGGACACAATTCTTACAAGTTTGATGACATTTTCATGAATACCTGATGCGTTCACCACTTTACTGCCTCAAAGCAGCAAGTTCTTGTTTTTATGCTCTTAAACTGATTTCCAGCCCGCAGAGACCAAAGTGGATTTTCATAAACAAAACCTTTTTCTGGGTTTTCAACCAAAAAAAGTGTCTCAGGACACAATTCTTACAAGTTTGATGACATTTTCATGAATACCTGATGCTTTCACCACTTTACTGCCTCAAAGCAGCAACATCTTGTTTTTATGCTCTTAAACTGATTTCCAGACCAAAAGTGGATTTTCTTAAACAAAACCTTTTTTCTGGGTTTTCAACCAAAGAAAGTGTCTCAGGACACAATTCTTAAAAGTTTGATGACATTTTCATGAATACCTGATGCTTTCAGTACTTTACTGCCTCAAAGCAGCAAGTTCTTGTTTTTATGCTCTTAAACTGATTTCCAGCCTGCAGAGAGACCAAAAGGGGATGTTACTAAAGAAAAAACTTTTCTCTGGGTTTTCAACAAGAGAAAGTGTATTAGGACACAATTCTTACAAGTTTGATGACATTTTCAAGAAAACCTGATGCTTTCACCACTTTACTGCCTCAAAGCAGCAAGTTCTTGTTTTTATGCTCTTAAACTGATTTCCAGCCCGCAGAGAGACCAAAAGTGGATTTTCCTAAAAAAAACATTTTTCTGGGTTTTCAACCAAAGAAAGTGTCTCAGGACACAATTCTTACAAGTTTGATGACATTTTCATGAAAACCTGATGCTTTCATTTCTTTACTGCCTCAAAGCAGCAAGTTCTTGTTTTTATGCTCTTAAACTGATTTCCAGCCCACAGAGAGACCAAAATTGGATTTTCCTAAACAAAACCTTTTTTCTGGGTTTTCAACCAAAGAAAGTGTCTTAAGACACAATTCTTACAATTTCGATGACATTTTCATGAATACCTGATGCTTTCATCACTTTACTGCCTCAAAGCAGCAAGTTCTTGTTTTTATGCTCTTAAACTGATTTCCAGCCCGCAGAGAGACCAAAAGTGGATTTTCATAAACAAAACCTTTTTTCTGGGTTTTCAACCAAAGAAAGTGTCTCAGGACACAATTCTTACAAGTTTGATGACATTTTCATGAATACCTGATGCTTTCACCAATTTACTGCCTCACAGCAGCAACATCTTGTTTTTATGCTCTTAAACTGATTTCCAGCCCGCAGAGAGACCAAAAGTGGATTTTACTAAAAAAAAAACATTTTTCTGGGTTTTCAACCAAAGAAAGTGTCTCAGGACACAATTCTTACAAGTTTGATGACATTTTCATGAAAACCTGATGCTTTCATTTCTTTACTGCCTCAAAGCAGCAAGTTCTTGTTTTTATGCTCTTAAACTGATTTCCAGCCCGCAGAGAGACCAAAAGTGGATTTTACTAAACAAAACCCTTTTTGGGGGTTTTCAACAAGAGAACGTGTCTTAGGACACAATTGTTACAAGTTTGATGACAATTTCATGAATACCTGATGCTTTCATCACTTTACTGCCTCAAAGCAGCAAGTTCTTGTTTGTATGCTCTTAAACTGATTTCCAGCCCGCAGAGAGACCAAAAGTGGATTTTCCTAAACAAAACCTTTTTTCTGGGTTTTCAACCAAAGAAAGTGTCTCTGGACACAATTCTTACAAGTTTGACAATATTTTCATGAATACCTGATGCTTTCACCACTTTACTGCCTCAAAGCAGCAACATCTTTTTTTTATGCTCTTAAACTGATTTCCAGCCCGCAAAGAGACCAAAAGTGGATTTTCCTAAACAAAACCTTTTTTCTGGGTTTTCAACAAAGAGAGTGTCTCAGGACACAATTCTTACAAGTTTGACAATATTTTCATGAAAACCTGATGCTTTCATTTCTTTACTGCCTCAAAGCAGCAAGTTCTTGTTTTTATGCTCTTAAACTGATTTCCAGCCCGCAGAGAGACCAAAAGTGGATTTTCCTAAACAAAAACATTTTTCTGGGTTTTCAACCAAAGAAAGTGTCTCAGGACACAATTCTTACAAGTTTGACAATATTTTCATGAAAACCTGATGCTTTCATTTCTTTACTGCCTCAAAGCAGCAAGTTCTTGTTTTTATGCTCTTAAACTGATTTCCAGCCCGCAGAGAGACCAAAAGTGGATTTTCCTAAACAAAACCTTTTTTCTGGGTTTTCAACCAAAGAAAGTGTCTTAAGACACAATTCTTACAAGTTTGATGACATTTTCATGAAAACCTGATGCTTTCATCACTTTACTGCCTCAAAGCAGCAAGTTCTTGTTTTTATGCTCTTAAACTGATTTCCAGCCCAGAGAGACCAAAAGTGGATTTTCCTAAACAAAACCTTTTTTCTGGGTATTCAACCAAAGAGAGTGTCTCAGGACACAATTCTTACAAGTTTGACAATATTTTCATGAAAACCTGATGCTTTCATTTCTTTACTGCCTCAAAGCAGCAAGTTCTTGTTTTTATGCTCTTAAACTGATTTCCAGCCATGAGAGAGACCAAAAGTGGATTTTCATAAACAAAACCTTTTTCTGGGTTTTCAACCAAAGAAAGTGTCTCAGGACACAATTCTTACAAGTTTGATGACATTTTCATGAATACCTGATGCTTTCACCAATTTACTGCCTCACAGCAGCAACATCTTGTTTTTATGCTCTTAAACTGATTTCCAGCCCGCAGAGAGACCAAAAGTGGATTTTACTAAAAAAAACATTTTTCTGGGTTTTCAACCAAAGAAAGTGTCTCAGGACACAATTCTTACAAGTTTGATGACATTTTCATGAAAACCTGATGCTTTCATTTCTTTACTGCCTCAAAGCAGCAAGTTCTTGTTTTTATGCTCTTAAACTGATTTCCAGCCCACAGAGAGACCAAAAGTGGATTTTACTAAACAAAAACCTTTTTGGGGGTTTTCAACAAGAGAACGTGTCTTAGGACACAATTGTTACAAGTTTGATGACAATTTCATGAATACCTGATGCTTTCATCACTTTACTGCCTCAAAGCAGCAAGTTCTTGTTTGTATGCTCTTAAACTGATTTCCAGCCCGCAGAGAGACCAAAAGTGGATTTTCCTAAACAAAACCTTTTTTCTGGGTTTTCAACCAAAGAAAGTGTCTCTGGACACAATTCTTACAAGTTTGACAATATTTTCATGAATACCTGATGCTTTCACCACTTTACTGCCTCAAAGCAGCAACATCTTTTTTTTATGCTCTTAAACTGATTTCCAGCCCGCAAAGAGACCAAAAGTGGATTTTCCTAAACAAAACCTTTTTTCTGGGTTTTCAACCAAAGAGAGTGTCTCAGGACACAATTCTTACAAGTTTGACAATATTTTCATGAAAACCTGATGCTTTCATTTCTTTACTGCCTCAAAGCAGCAAGTTCTTGTTTTTATGCTCTTAAACTGATTTCCAGCCCGCAGAGAGACCAAAAGTGGATTTTCCTAAACAAAAACATTTTTCTGGGTTTTCAACCAAAGAAAGTGTCTCAGGACACAATTCTTACAAGTTTGACAATATTTTCATGAAAACCTGATGCTTTCATTTCTTTACTGCCTCAAAGCAGCAAGTTCTTGTTTTTATGCTCTTAAACTGATTTCCAGCCCGCAGAGAGACCAAAAGTGGATTTTCCTAAACAAAACCTTTTTTCTGGGTTTTCAACCAAAGAAAGTGTCTTAAGACACAATTCTTACAAGTTTGATGACATTTTCATGAAAACCTGATGCTTTCATCACTTTACTGCCTCAAAGCAGCAAGTTCTTGTTTTTATGCTCTTAAACTGATTTCCAGCCCGCAGAGAGACCAAAAGTGGATTTTCCTAAACAAAACCTTTTTTCTGGGTATTCAACCAAAGAGAGTGTCTCAGGACACAATTCTTACAAGTTTGACAATATTTTCATGAAAACCTGATGCTTTCATTTCTTTACTGCCTCAAAGCAGCAAGTTCTTGTTTTTATGCTCTTAAACTGATTTCCAGCCCGCAGAGAGACCAAAAGTGGATTTTCCTAAACAAAAACATTTTTCTGGGTTTTCAACCAAAGAAAGTGTCTCAGGACACAATTCTTACAAGTTTGATGACATTTTCATGAAAACCTGATGCTTTCATTTCTTTACTGCCTCAAAGCAGCAAGTTCTTGTTTTTATGCTCTTAAACTGATTTCCAGCCCGCAGAGAGACCAAAAGTGGATTTTACTAAACAAAACCCTTTTTGGGGGTTTTCAACAAGAGAACGTGTCTTAGGACACAATTGTTACAAGTTTGATGACAATTTCATGAATACCTGATGCTTTCATCACTTTACTGCCTCAAAGCAGCAAGTTCTTTTGTATGCTCTTAAACTGATTTCCAGCCCATAGAGAGACCAAAAGTGGATTTTCCTAAACAAAACCTTTTTTCTGGGTTTTCAACCAAAGAAAGTGTCTCTGGACACAATTCTTACAAGTTTGACAATATTTTCATGAATACCTGATGCTTTCACCACTTTACTGCCTCAAAGCAGCAACATCTTTTTTTTATGCTCTTAAACTGATTTCCAGCCCGCAGAGAGACCAAAAGTGGATTTTCCTAAACAAAACCTTTTTTCTGGGTTTTCAACCAAAGAAAGTGTCTTAGGACACAATCCTTACAAGTTTGATGACATTTTCATGAATACCTGATGCTTTCACCACTTTACTGCCTCAAAGCAGCAACATCTTGTTTTTATGCTCTTAAACTGATTTCCAGCACACATCAAAAGTGGATTTTCCTAAACAAAAACTTTTTTCTGGGTTTTCAACCAAAGAAAGTGTCTCAGGACACAATTATTAAATGTTTGACAATATTTTCATGAAAACCTGATGCTTTCATCACTTTACTGCCTCAAAGCAGCAAGTTCTTGTTTTCATGCTCTTAAACTGATTTCCAGCCCGCAGAGAGACCAAAAGTGGATTTTACTAAAGAAAACCCTTTTGGGGGGTTTTCAACAAGAGAAAGTGTCTTAGGACACAATTCTTACAAGTTTGATGACATTTTCATGAATACCTGATGCTTTCACCACTTTACTGCGTCAAAGCAGCAAAATCTTGTTTTTATGCTCTTAAACTGATTTCCAGCCGCAGAAAAGTGGATTTTCCTAAACAAAACCCAAAACCACTTTACTGCGTCAAAGCAGCAACATCTTGTTTTTATGCTCTTAAACTGATTTCCAGCCCGCAGAGAGACCAAAAGTGGATTTTCCTAAACAAAACCTTTTTTCTGGGTTTTCAACCAAAGAAAGTGTCTTAAGACACAATTCTTACAAGTTTGATGACATTTTCATGAAAACCTGATGCTTTCATCACTTTACTGCCTCAAAGCAGCAAGTTGTTGTTTTTATGCTCTTAAACTGATTTCCAGCACACATCAAAAGTGGATTTTCCTAAACAAAAACTTTTTTTCTGGGTTTTCAACCAAAGAAAGTGTCTTAAGACACAATTCTTACAATTTTGATGACATTTTCATGAATACCTGATGCTTTCATCACTTTACTGCCTCAAAGCAGCAAGTTCTTGTTTTTATGCTCTTAAACTGATTTCCAGCCCGCAGAGAGACCAAAAGTGGATTTTCCTAAACAAAACCTTTTTTCTGGGTTTTCAACCAAAGAAAGTGTCTTAAGACACAATTCTTACAAGTTTGATGACATTTTCATGAAAACCTGATGCTTTCATCACTTTACTGCCTCAAAGCAGCAAGTTGTTGTTTTTATGCTCTTAAACTGATTTCCAGCCCGCAGAGAGACCAAAAGTGGATTTTCCTAAACAAAACCTTTTTTCTGGGTTTTCAACCAAAGAAAGTGTCTTAAGACACAATTCTTACAAGTTTGATGACATTTTCATGAAAACCTGATGCTTTCATCACTTTACTGCCTCAAAGCAGCAAGTTCTTGTTTTTATGCTCTTAAACTGATTTCCAGCCCGCAGAGAGACCAAAAGTGGATTTTCCTAAACAAAACCTTTTTTCTGGGTTTTCAACCAAAGAAAGTGTCTTAGGACACAATCCTTACAAGTTTGATGACATTTTCATGAATACCTGATGCTTTCACCACTTTACTGCCTCAAAGCAGCAACATCTTGTTTTTATGCTCTTAAACTGATTTCCAGCACACATCAAAAGTGGATTTTCCTAAACAAAAACTTTTTTCTGGGTTTTCAACCAAAGAAAGTGTCTCAGGACACAATTATTAAATGTTTGACAATATTTTCATGAAAACCTGATGCTTTCATCACTTTACTGCCTCAAAGCAGCAAGTTCTTGTTTTCATGCTCTTAAACTGATTTCCAGCCCGCAGAGAGACCAAAAGTGGATTTTACTAAAGAAAACCCTTTTGGGGGGTTTTCAACAAGAGAAAGTGTCTTAGGACACAATTCTTACAAGTTTGATGACATTTTCATGAATACCTGATGCTTTCACCACTTTACTGCGTCAAAGCAGCAAAATCTTGTTTTTATGCTCTTAAACTGATTTCCAGCCCGCAGAAAAGTGGATTTTCCTAAACAAAACCCAAAACCACTTTACTGCGTCAAAGCAGCAACATCTTGTTTTTATGCTCTTAAACTGATTTCCAGCCCGCAGAGAGACCAAAAGTGGATTTTCCTAAACAAAACCTTTTTTCTGGTTTTCACAAAGAAAGTGTCTTAAGACACAATTCTTACAAGTTTGATGACATTTTCATGAAAACCTGATGCTTTCATCACTTTACTGCCTCAAAGCAGCAAGTTGTTGTTTTTATGCTCTTAAACTGATTTCCAGCCCGCAGAGAGACCAAAAGTGGATTTTCCTAAACAAAAACATTTTTCTGGGTTTTCAACCAAAGAAAGTGTCTCAGGACACAATTCTTACAAGTTTGACAATATTTTCATGAAAACCTGATGCTTTCATTTCTTTACTGCCTCAAAGCAGCAAGTTCTTGTTTTTATGCTCTTAAACTGATTTCCAGCTTGCAGAGAGACCAAAAGTGGATTTTACTAAACAAAACCCTTTTTCTGGGTTTTTCAACAAGAAGAACGTGTCTTAGGACACAATTGTTACAAGTTTGATGACAATTTCATGAATACCTGATGCTTTCATCACTTTACTGCCTCAAAGCAGCAAGTTCTTGTTTTTATGCTCTTAAACTGATTTCCAGCCCGCAGAGAGACCAAAAGTGGATTTTCCTAAACAAAACCTTTTTTCTGGGTTTTCAACCAAAGAAAGTGTCTCTGGACACAATTCTTACAAGTTTGACAATATTTTCATGAATACCTGATGCTTTCACCACTTTACTGCCTCAAAGCAGCAACATCTTTTTTTTATGCTCTTAAACTGATTTCCAGCCCGCAGAGAGACCAAAAGTGGATTTTCCTAAACAAAACCTTTTTTCTGGGTTTTCAACCAAAGAGAGTGTCTCAGGACACAATTCTTACAAGTTTGACAATATTTTCATGAAAACCTGATGCTTTCATTTCTTTACTGCCTCAAAGCAGCAAGTTCTTGTTTTTATGCTCTTAAACTGATTTCCAGCCCGCAGAGAGACCAAAAGTGGATTTTCCTAAACAAAACCTTTTTTCTGGGTTTTCAACCAAAGAAAGTGTCTTAGGACACAATCCTTACAAGTTTGATGACATTTTCATGAATACCTGATGCTTTCACCACTTTACTGCCTCAAAGCAGCAACATCTTGTTTTTATGCTCTTAAACTGATTTCCAGCACACATCAAAAGTGGATTTTCCTAAACAAAAACTTTTTTCTGGGTTTTCAACCAAAGAAAGTCAGGACACAATTATTAAATGTTTGATGATATTTTCATGAAAACCTGATGCTTTTCATCACTTTACTGCCTCAAAGCAGCAAGTTCTTGTTTTTATGCTCTTAAACTGATTTCCAGCCCAAGAGAGACCAAAAGTGGATTTTCTAAAACAAAAACCCCTTTTTCTGGGTTTTTCAACCAAAGAAAGTGTCTCTGGACACAATTCTTACAAGTTTGATGACATTTTCATGAATACCTGATGCTTTCACCACTTTACTGCGTCAAAGCAGCAAAATCTTGTTTTTATGCTCTTAAACTGATTTCCAGCCCGCAGAAAAGTGGATTTTCCTAAACAAAACCCAAAACCACTTTACTGCGTCAAAGCAGCAACATCTTGTTTTTATGCTCTTAAACTGATTTCCAGCCCGCAGAGAGACCAAAAGTGGATTTTCCTAAACAAAACCTTTTTTTTGGGTTTTCAACCAAAGAAAGTGTCTTAAGACACAATTCTTACAAGTTTGATGACATTTTCATGAAAACCTGATGCTTTCATCACTTTACTGCCTCAAAGCAGCAACATCTTGTTTTTATGCTCTTAAACTGATTTCCAGCCCGCAGACACATCAAAAGTGGATTTTCCTAAACAAAAACTTTTTTTCTGGGTTTTCAACCAAAGAAAGTGTCTTAAGACACAATTCTTACAATTTTGATGACATTTTCATGAATACCTGATGCTTTCATCACTTTACTGCCTCAAAGCAGCAAGTTCTTGTTTTTATGCTCTTAAACTGATTTCCAGCCCGCAGAGAGACCAAAAGTGGATTTTCCTAAACAAAACCTTTTTTCTGGGTTTTCAACCAAAGAAAGTGTCTTGGACACATTTCTTTCTAGTTTGATGACATTTTACTGTATACCTGATGCTTCCANCACTTTACTGCCTCAAAGCAGCAAGTTCATGTTTTTATGCTCTTAAACTGATTTCCAGCCCGCAGAGAGACCAAAAGTGGATTTTCCTAAACAAAACCTTTTTTCTGGGTTTTCAACCAAAGAAAGTGTCTCAGGACACAATTCTTACAAGTTTGATGACATTTTCATGAAAACCTGATGCTTTCATTTCTTTACTGCCTCAAAGCAGCAACATCTTGTTTTTATGCTCTTAAACTGATTTCCAGCCCGCAGAGAGACCAAAAGTGGATTTTCCTAAACAAAACCTTTTTTGGGTTTTCAAAAGAAAGTGTCTTAAGACACAATTCTTACAAGTTTGATGACATTTTCATGAATACCTGATGCTTTCATCACTTTACTGCCTCATCTTAAACTGATTTCCAGCAACAAAACCTTTTTTCTGGGTTTCAACCAAAAGAAAGTGTCTTAAGACACAAATTCTTACAAGTTTGATGACATTCCAAAGCAGCAAGTTCTTGTTTTTATGCTCTTAAACTGATTTCCAGCCCGCAGAGAGACCAAAAGTGGATTTTCCTAAACAAAACCTTTTTTCTGGGTTTTCAACCAAAGAAAGTGTCTTAAGACACAATTCTTACAAGTTTGATGACATGTTCATGAATACCTGATGCTTTCACCACTTTACTGCCTCAAAGCAGCAAGTTCTTGTTTTTATGCTCTTAAACTGATTTCCAGCCCGCAGAGAGACCAAAAGTGGATTTTCCTAAACAAAACCTTTTTTCTGGGTTTTCAACCAAAGAGAGTGTCTCAGGACACAATTCTTACAAGTTTGACAATATTTTCATGAAAACCTGATGCTTTCATTTCTTTACTGCCTCAAAGCAGCAAGTTCTTGTTTTTATGCTCTTAAACTGATTTCCAGCCCGCAGAGAGACCAAAAGTGGATTTTCCTAAACAAAAACTTTTTTCTGGGTTTTCAACCAAAGAAAGTGTCTCAGGACACAATTCTTACAAGTTTGATGACATTTTCATGAAAACCTGATGCTTTCATTTCTTTACTGCCTCAAAGCAGCAAGTTCTTGTTTTTATGCTCTTAAACTGATTTCCAGCCCGCAGAGAGACCAAAAGTGGATTTTACTAAACAAAACCTTTTTGGGGTTTTCACAAAGAAAGTGTCTTAGGACACAATTCTTACAAGTTTGATGACATTTTCATGAATACCTGATGCTTTCATCACTTTACTGCCTCAAAGCAGCAAGTTCTTGTTTTTATGCTCTTAAACTGATTTCCAGCCCGCAGAGAGACCAAAAGTGGATTTTCCTAAACAAAACCTTTTTTCTGGGTTTTCAACCAAAGAAAGTGTCTCAGGACACAATTCTTACAAGTTTGATGACATTTTCATGAATACCTGATGCTTTCACCACTTTACTGCCTCAAAGCAGCAAGTTCTTGTTTTTATGCTCTTAAACTGATTTCCAGCCCGCAGAGAGACCAAAAGTGGATTTTCCTAAACAAAACCTTTTTTCTGGTTTTCAACCAAAGAAAGTGTCTCAGGACACAATTCTTACAAGTTTGATGACATTTTCATGAATACCTGATGCTTTCATCACTTTACTGCCTCAAAGCAGCAAGTTCTTGTTTTTATGCTCTTAAACTGATTTCCAGCCCGCAGAGAGACCAAAAGTGGATTTTACTAAACAAAACCTTTTTTGGGGTTTTCAACAAAGAAAGTGTCTTAAGACACAATTCTTACAAGTTTGATGACATTTTCATGAATACCTGATGCTTTCATCACTTTACTGCCTCAAAGCAGCAAGTTCTTG
>JAYMGU010000029.1:925167-946562 GCA_036178185.1 Liparis tanakae
AAAAAAACAACCTTTTTCTGGGTTTTCAACCAAAGAAAGTGTCTCAGGACACAATTCTTACAAGTTTGATGACATTTTCATGAAAACCTGATGCTTTCATTTCTTTACTGCCTCAAAGCAGCAACATCTTGTTTTTATGCTCTTAAACTGATTTACAGCCCGCAGAGAGACCAAACGTGTATTTTCCTAAACAAAACCTTTTTTCAATGAAAGTCTCTTAGGACACAGTTCTTACAAGTTTGATGACATTTTCATGAATACCTGATGCTTTCACCACTTTACTGCCTCAAAGCAGCAACATCTTGTTTTTATGCTCTTAAATTGATTTCCAGCCCGCAGAGAGACCAAAAGTGGATTTTCCTAAACAAAACCTTTTTCTGGGTTTTTCAAAGAAAGTCTCAGGACATAATTCTTACAAGTTTGATGACATTTTCATGAATACCTGATGCTTTCACCACTTTACTGCCTCAAAGCAGCACCATCTTGTTTGTGTGCTCTTAAACTGATTTCCAGCCTGCAGAGAGACCAAAAGGGGATGTTACTAAAGAAAAAACTTTTCTCTGGGTTTTCAACAAGAGAAAGTGTATTAGGACACAATTCTTACAAGTTTGATGACATTTTCAAGAAAACCTGATGCTTTCATTTCTTTACTGCCTCAAAGCAGCAAGTTCTTGTTTTTATGCTCTTAAACTGATTTCCAGCCCGCAGAGAGACCAAAAGTGGATTTTTTCCCCAAAACCTTTTTCTGGGTTTTTTTCCAAAAAGTGTCTCAGAACACAATTCTTACAAGTTTGACAATATTTTCATGAAAACCTGATGCTTTCATTTCTTTACTGCCTCAAAGCAGCAAGTTCTTGTTTTTATGCTCTTAAACTGATTTCCAGCCCGCAGAGAGACCAAAAGTGGATTTTCCTAAACAAAACCTTTTTTCTGGGTTTTCAACCAAAGAAAGTGTCTTAGGACACAATCCTTACAAGTTTGATGACATTTTCATGAATACCTGATGCTTTCACCACTTTACTGCCTCAAAGCAGCAACATCTTGTTTTTATGCTCTTAAACTGATTTCCAGCCCGCAGAGAGACCAAAAGTGGATTGTACTAAAGAAAACCCTTTTGGGGGGTTTTCAACAAGAGAAAGTGTCTTAGGACACAATTCTTACAAGTTTGATGACATTTTCATGAATACCTGATGCTTTCACCACTTTACTGCGTCAAAGCAGCAAAATCTTGTTTTTATGCTCTTAAACTGATTTCCAGCCCGCAGAAAAGTGGATTTTCCTAAACAAAACCCAAAACCACTTTACTGCGTCAAAGCAGCAACATCTTGTTTTTATGCTCTTAAACTGATTTCCAGCCCACAGAGAGACCAAAAGTGGATTTTACTAAACAAAACCCTTTTTTCTGGGTTTTCAACAAGAGAAAGTGTCTCAGGACACAATTCTTACAAGTTTGATGACATTTTCAAGAAAACCTGATGCTTTCACCACTTTACTGCCTCAAAGCAGCAAGTTCTTGTTTTTATGCTCTTAAACTGATTTCCAGCCCACAGAGAGACCAAAAGTGGATTTTCCTAAAAAAAAAACCTTTTTCTGGGTTTTCAACCAAAGAAAGTGTCTCAGGACACAATTCTTACAAGTTTGATGACATTTTCATGAAAACCTGATGCTTTCATTTCTTTACTGCCTCAAAGCAGCAACATTTTGTTTTTATGCTCTTAAACTGATTTACAGCCCGCAGAGAGACCAAACGTGTATTTTCCTAAACAAAACCTTTTTTCAATGAAAGTCTCTTAGGACACAATTCTTACAAGTTTGATGACATTTTCATGAATACCTGATGCTTTCACCACTTTACTGCCTCAAAGCAGCAACATCTTGTTTTTATGCTCTTAAATTGATTTCCAGCCCGCAGAGAGACCAAAAGGGGATTTTACTAAAGAAAACCCTTTTTTCTGGGTTTTCAACTAGAGAAAGTGTCTTAGGACACAATTCTTACAAGTTTGATGACATTTTCATGAAAACCTGATGCTTTCACCACTTTACTGCCTCAAAGCAGCAACATCTTGTTTTTATGCTCTTGAACTGATTTCCAGCCTGCAGAGAGACCAAAAGTGGATTTTCCTAAACAAAACCTTTTTTCTGGGTTTTCAACCAAAGAAAGTGTCTCAGGACATAATTCTTACAAGTTTGATGACATTTTCATGAATACCTGATGCTTTCATCACTTTACTGCCTCAAAGCAGCAAGTTCTTGTTTTTATGCTCTTAAACTGATTTCCAGCCCACAGAGAGACCAAAATTGGATTTTCCTAAACAAAACCTTTTTTCTGGGTTTTCAACCAAAGAAAGTGTCTTAAGACACAATTCTTACAATTTCGATGACATTTTCATGAATACCTGATGCTTTCATCACTTTACTGCCTCAAAGCAGCAAGTTCTTGTTTTTATGCTCTTAAACTGATTTCCAGCCCGCAGAGAGACCAAAAGTGGATTTTCATAAACAAAACCTTTTTTCTGGGTTTTCAACCAAAGAAAGTGTCTCAGGACACAATTCTTACAAGTTTGATGACATTTTCATGAATACCTGATGCTTTCACCACTTTACTGCCTCAAAGCAGCACCATCTTGTTTTTGTGCTCTTAAACTGATTTCCAGCCTGCAGAGAGACCAAAAGGGGATGTTACTAAAGAAAAAACTTTTCTCTGGGTTTTCAACAAGAGAAAGTGTATTAGGACAAAATTCTTACAAGTTTGATGACATTTTCAAGAAAACCTGATGCTTTCACCACTTTACTGCCTCAAAGCAGCAACATCTTGTTTTTATGCTCTTGAACTGATTTCCAGCCCGGAGAGACCAAAAGTGGATTTTCCTAAACAAAACCTTTTTTTCTGGGTTTTCAACCAAAGAAAGTGTCTCAGGACACAATTCTTACAAGTTTGATGACATTTTCAAGAAAACCTGATGCTTTCACCACTTTACTGCCTCAAAGCAGCAAGTTCTTGTTTTTATGCTCTTAAACTGATTTCCAGCCCGCAGAGAGACCAAAAGTGGATTTTCCTAAAAAAAAAAAAAATTTCTGGGTTTTCAACCAAAGAAAGTGTCTCAGGACACAATTCTTACAAGTTTGATGACATTTTCATGAAAACCTGATGCTTTCATTTCTTTACTGCCTCAAAGCAGCAAGTCTTGTTTTTATGCTCTTAAACTGATTTCCAGCCAGAGAGACCAAAAGTGGATTTTACTAAAAGAAACCCTTTTGGGGGGTTTTCAACGAGAAAGTGTCTTAGGACACAATTCTTACAAGTTTGATGACATTTTCATGAATACCTGATGCTTTCACCACTTTACTGCGTCAAAGCAGCAAAATCTTGTTTTTATGCTCTTAAACTGATTTCCAGCCCCAGAAAAGTGGATTTTCCTAAACAAAACCCAAAACCACTTTACTGCCTCACAGCAGCAACATCTTGTTTTTATGCTCTTAAACTGATTTCCAGCCCGCAGAGAGACCAAAAGTGGATTTTCCTAAACAAAACCTTTTTCTGGGTTTTGAACCAAAGAAAGTGTCTTAAGACACAATTCTTACAAGTTTGATGACATTTTCATGAAAACCTGATGCTTTCATCACTTTACTGCCTCAAAGCAGCAACATCTTGTTTTTATGCTCTTAAACTGATTTCCAGCCCGCAGAGAGACCAAAAGTGGATTTTCCTAAACAAAACCTTTTTTCTGGGTTTTCCTCCAAAGAAAGTGTCTCTGGACACAATTCTTACAAGTTTGACAATATTTTCATGAATACCTGATGCTTTCACCACTTTACTGCCTCAAAGCAGCAACATCTTTTTTTTATGCTCTTAAACTGATTTCCAGCCCGCAGAGAGACCAAAAGTGTATTTTCCTAAACAAAACCTTTTTTCTGGGTTTTCAACCAAAGAGTGTCTCAGGACACAATTCTACAAGTTTGACAATATTTTCATGAAAACCTGATGCTTTCATTTTTTACTGCCTCAAAGCAGCAAGTTCTTGTTTTATGCTCTTAAACTGATTTCCAGCCCCATAGAGAGACCAAAAGTGGATTTTCCTAAACAAAACCTTTTTTCTGGGTTTCAACCAAAGAAAGTGTCTTAGGACACAATCCTTACAAGTTTGATGACATTTTCATGAATACCTGATGCTTTCACCACTTTACTGCCTCAAAGCAGCAACATCTTGTTTTTATGCTCTTAAACTGATTTCCAGCACACATCAAAAGTGGATTTTCCTAAACAAAAACTTTTTTCTGGGTTTTCAACCAAAGAAAGTGTCTCAGGACACAATTATTAAATGTTTGACAATATTTTCATGAAAACCTAATGCTTTCATTTCTTTACTGCCTCAAAGCAGCAAGTTCTTGTTTTTATGCTCTTAAACTGATTTCCAGCCCGCAGAGAGACCAAAAGTGGATTTTCCTAAACAAAACCTTTTTTCTGGGTTTTCAACCAAAGAAAGTGTCTTAGGACACAATCCTTACAAGTTTGATGACATTTTCATGAAAACCTGATGCTTTCATCACTTTACTGCCTCAAAGCAGCAAGTTGTTGTTTTTATGCTCTTAAACTGATTTCCAGCCCGCAGAGAGACCAAAAGTGGATTTTCCTAAACAAAACCTTTTTTCTGGGTTTTCAACCAAAGAAAGTGTCTCAGGACACAATTCTTACAAGTTTGATGACATTTTCATGAATACCTGATGCGTTCAACACTTTACTGCCTCAAAGCAGCAACATCTTGTTTTTATGCTCTTAAACTGATTTCCAGCCCGCAGAGAGACCAAAAGTGGATTTTCCTAAACAAAACCTTTTTTCTGGGTTTTCAACCAAAGAAAGTGTCTCAGGACACAATTCTTACAAGTTTGATGACATTTTCAAGAAAACCTGATGCTTTCACCACTTTACTGCCTCAAAGCAGCAAGTTCTTGTTTTTATGCTCTTAAACTGATTTCCAGCCCGCAGAGAGACCAAAAGTGGATTTTCCTAAAAAAAAAAAAAATTCTGGGTTTTCAACCAAAGAAAGTGTCTCAGGACACAATTCTTACAAGTTTGATGACATTTTCATGAAAACCTGATGCTTTCATTTCTTTACTGCCTCAAAGCAGCAAGTTCTTGTTTTTATGCTCTTAAACTGATTTCCAGCCCGCAGAGAGACCAAAAGTGGATTTTACTAAAGAAAACCCTTTTGGGGGGTTTTCAACAAGAGAAAGTGTCTTAGGACACAATTCTTACAAGTTTGATGACATTTTCATGAATACCTGATGCTTTCACCACTTTACTGCGTCAAAGCAGCAAAATCTTGTTTTTATGCTCTTAAACTGATTTCCAGCCCCAGAAAAGTGGATTTTCCTAAACAAAACCCATAACCACTTTACTGCCTCACAGCAGCAACATCTTGTTTTTATCCTCTTAAACTGATTTCCAGCCCGCAGAGAGACCAAAAGTGGATTTTCCTAAACAAAACCTTTTTTCTGGGTTTTCAACCAAAGAAAGTGTCTTAAGACACAATTCTTACAATTTTGATGACATTTTCATGAATACCTGATGCTTTCATCACTTTACTGCCTCAAAGCAGCAAGTTCTTGTTTGTATGCTCTTAAACTGATTTCCAGCCATAGAGAGACCAAAGTGGATTTTCCTAAACAAAACCTTTTTTCCGGGTTTTCAACCAAAAGTGTCTCTGGACACAATTCTTACAAGTTTGACAATATTTTTCATGAATACCTGATGCTTTCACCACTTTACTGCCTCAAAGCAGCAACATCTTTTTATGCTCTTAAACTGATTTCCAGCCCAAGAGAGACCAAAAGTGGATTTTCCTAAACAAAACCTTTTTCTGGGTTTTCAACCCAAAAGTGTCTCTGGACACAATTCTTACAAGTTTGACAATATTTTCATGAATACCTGATGCTTTCACCACTTTACTGCCTCAAAGCAGCAACATCTTTTTTTTATGCTCTTAAACTGATTTCCAGCCATAGAGAGACCAAAAGTGGATTTTCCTAAACAAAACCTTTTTCTGGGTTTTTCAACCAAAGAGAGTGTCTCAGGACACAATTCTTACAAGTTTGACAATATTTTTCATGAAAACCTGATGCTTTCATTTCTTTACTGCCTCAAAGCAGCAAGTTCTTGTTTTTATGCTCTTAAACTGATTTCCAGCCCGCAGAGAGACCAAAGGTGGATTTTGCTAAACAAAACCTTTTTTCTGGGTTTTCAACCAAAGAAAGTGTCTTAGGACACAATCCTTACAAGTTTGATGACATTTTCATGAATACCTGATGCTTTCACCACTTTACTGCCTCAAAGCAGCAACATCTTGTTTTTATGCTCTTAAACTGATTTCCAGCACACATCAAAAGTGGATTTTCCTAAACAAAAACTTTTTTCTGGGTTTTCAACCAAAGAAAGTGTCTCAGGACACAATTATTAAATGTTTGACACTATTTTCATGAAAACCTGATGCTTTCATCACTTTACTGCCTGAAAGCAGCAAGTTCTTGTTTTCATGCTCTTAAACTGATTTCCAGCCCGCAGAGAGACCAAAAGTGGATTTTACTAAAGAAAACCCTTTTGGGGGGTTTTCAACAAGAGAAAGTATCTTAGGACACAATTCTTACAAGTTTGATGACATTTTCATGAATACCTGATGCTTTCACCACTTTACTGCGTCAAAGCAGCAAAATCTTGTTTTTATGCTCTTAAACTGATTTCCAGCCCGCAGAAAAGTGGATTTTCCTAAACAAAACCCAAAACCACTTTACTGCGTCAAAGCAGCAACATCTTGTTTTTATGCTCTTAAACTGATTTCCAGCCCGCAGAGAGACCAAAAGTGGATTTTCCTAAACAAAACCTTTTTTCTGGGTTTTCAACCAAAGAAAGTGTCTTAAGACACAATTCTTACAAGTTTGATGACATTTTCATGAAAACCTGATGCTTTCATCACTTTACTGCCTCAAAGCAGCAACATCTTGTTTTTATGCTCTTAAACTGATTTCCAGCCCGCAGAGAGACCAAAAGTGGATTTTCCTAAACAAAACCTTTTTTCTGGGTTTTCAACCAAAGAAAGTGTCTCTGGACACAATTCTTACAAGTTTGACAATATTTTCATGAATACCTGATGCTTTCACCACTTTACTGCCTCAAAGCAGCAACATCTTTTTTTTATGCTCTTAAACTGATTTCCAGCCCGCAGAGAGACCAAAAGTGTATTTTCCTAAACAAAACCTTTTTTCTGGGTTTTCAACCAAAGAGAGTGTCTCAGGACACAATTCTTACAAGTTTGACAATATTTTCATGAAAACCTGATGCTTTCACCACTTTACTGCCTCAAAGCAGCAACATCTTGTTTTTATGCTCTTAAACTGATTTCCAGCACACATCAAAAGTGGATTTTCCTAAACAAAAACTTTTTTCTGGGTTTTCAACCAAAGAAAGTGTCTCAGGACACAATTATTAAATGTTTGACAATATTTTCATGAAAACCTAATGCTTTCATTTCTTTACTGCCTCAAAGCAGCAAGTTCTTGTTTTTATGCTCTTAAACTGATTTCCAGCCATAGAGAGACCAAAAGTGGATTTTCCTAAACAAAACCTTTTTCTGGGTTTCAACCAAAAAGTGTCTTAGGACACAATCCTTACAAGTTTGATGACATTTTCATGAAACCTGATGCTTTTCACCTGATGCTTTCACTTTACTGCCTCAAAGCAGCAAGTTGTTGTGTTTTATGCTCTTAAACTGATTTCCAGCCCGCAGAGAGAGAAGAGACAAAGTGGATTTTTCCTAAACAAACCCTTTTTCTGGGTTTTCAACCAAAAGTGTCTCAGGACACAATCCTTACAAGTTTGATGACATTTTCATGAAAACCTGATGCTTTCATCACTTTACTGCCTCAAAGCAGCAAGTTGTTGTTTTTATGCTCTTAAACTGATTTCCAGCCCGCAGAGAGACCAAAAGTGGATTTTCCTAAACAAAACCTTTTTTCTGGGTTTTCAACCAAAGAAAGTGTCTCAGGACACAATTCTTACAAGTTTGATGACATTTTCATGAATACCTGATGCGTTCAACACTTTACTGCCTCAAAGCAGCAACATCTTGTTTTTATGCTCTTAAACTGATTTCCAGCCCGCAGAGAGACCAAAAGTGGATTTTCCTAAACAAAACCTTTTTTCTGGGTTTTCAACCAAAGAAAGTGTCTCAGGACATAATTCTTACAAGTTTGATGACATTTTCATGAATACCTGATGCTTTCATCACTTTACTGCCTCAAAGCAGCAAGTTCTTGTTTTTATGCTCTTAAACTGATTTCCAGCCCACAGAGAGACCAAAATTGGATTTTCCTAAACAAAACCTTTTTTCTGGGGTTTTTCCAAAGAAAGTGTCTTAAGACACAATTCTTACAATTTTGATGACATTTTCATGAATACCTGATGCTTTCATCACTTTACTGCCTCAAAGCAGCAAGTTCTTGTTTTTATGCTCTTAAACTGATTTCCAGCCCGCAGAGAGACCAAAAGTGGATTTTCCTAAACAAAACCTTTTTTCTGGGTTTTCAACCAAAGAAAGTGTCTTAAGACACAATTCTTACAAGTTTGATGACATTTTCATGAATACCTGATGCTTTCACCACTTTACTGCCTCAAAGCAGCAACATCTTGTTTTTATGCTCTTAAACTGATTTCCAGCACACATCAAAAGTGGATTTTCCTAAACAAAAACTTTTTTCTGGGTTTTCAACCAAAGAAAGTGTCTCAGGACACAATTATTAAATGTTTGACAATATTGTCATGAAAACCTGATGCTTTCATCACTTTACTGCCTCAAAGCAGCAAGTTCTTGTTTTCATGCTCTTAAACTGATTTCCAGCCCGCAGAGAGACCAAAAGTGGATTTTACTAAAGAAAACCCTTTTGGGGGGTTTTCAACAAGAGAAAGTGTCTTAGGACACAATTCTTACAAGTTTGATGACATTTTCATGAATACCTGATGCTTTCACCACTTTACTGCGTCAAAGCAGCAAAATCTTGTTTTTATGCTCTTAAACTGATTTCCAGCCCGCAGAGAGACCAAAAGTGGATTTTCCTAAACAAAACCTTTTTTCTGGGTTTTCAACCAAAGAAAGTGTCTTAAGACACAATTCTTACAAGTTTGATGACATTTTCATGAAAACCTGATGCTTTCATCACTTTACTGCCTCAAAGCAGCAACATCTTGTTTTTATGCTCTTAAACTGATTTCCAGCCCGCAGAGAGACCAAACGTGGATTTTCCTAAACAAAACCTTTTTTCTGGGTTTTCAAAGAAAGTGTCTTAAGACACAATTCTTACAATTTTGATGACATTTTCATGAATACCTGATGCTTTCATCACTTTTCTGGGTTTTCTCAAAGCAGCAAGTTGTTGTTTTTATGCTCTAAAACTGATTTCCAGCCCGCAGAGAGACCAAAAGTGGATTTTCCTAAACAAAACCTTTTTTCTGGGTTTTCAACCAAAGAAAGTGTCTTAGGACACAATCCTTACAAGTTTGATGACATTTTCATGAAAACCTGATGCTTTCAACACTTTACTGCCTCAAAGCAGCAAGTTGTTGTTTTATGCTCTTAAACTGATTTCCAGCCAGAGAGACCAAAAGTGGATTTTCCTAAACAAAACCTTTTTCTGGGTTTTCAACCAAAGAAAGTGTCTCAGGACACAATTCTTACAAGTTTGATGACATTTTCATGAATACCTGATGCTTTCAACACTTTACTGCCTCAAATCAGCAACATCTTGTTTTTATGCTCTTAAACTGATTTCCAGCCATAGAGAGACCAAAAGTGGATTTTCCTAAACAAAACCTTTTTCTGGGTTTTTCAACCAAAGAAAGTGTCTCAGGACACAATGCTTACAAGTTTGACAATATTTTCATGAAAACCTGATGCTTTCATTTCTTTACTGCCTCAAAGCAGCAAGTTCTTTTTTTATGCTCTTAAACTGATTTCCAGCCATAGAGAGAGACCAAAGGTGGATTTTCCTAAACAAAACCTTTTTCTGGGTTTTCAACCCAAAGAAAGTGTCTTAGGACACAAATCCTTACAAGTTTGATGACATTTTCATGAATACCTGATGCTTTCACCACTTTACTGCCTCAAAGCAGCAACATCTTGTTTTTATGCTCTTAAACTGATTTCCAGCACACATCAAAAGTGGATTTTCCTAAACAAAAAACCTTTTTTCTGGGTTTTTCAACCAAAGAAAGTGTCTCAGGACACAATTATTAAATGTTTGACACTATTTTCATGAAAACCTGATGCTTTCATCACTTTACTGCCTGAAAGCAGCAAGTTCTTGTTTTTGCTCTTAAACTGATTTCCCCCATAGAGACCAAAAGTGGATTTTCCTAAAAAAAAAAACTTTTTTGGGGTTTTCAACAAGAGAAAGTATCTTAGGACACAATTCTTACAAGTTTGATGACATTTTCATGAATACCTGATGCTTTCACCACTTTACTCAAAGCAGCGTCAAAGCAGCAAAATCTTGTTTTATGCTCTTAATGCTCTTAAACTGATTTCCCCATGAAAAGTGGATTTTTTCCTAAACAAAACCCAAAACCACTTTACTGCGTCAAAGCAGCAACAACATCTTGTTTTATGCTCTTAAACTGATTTCCAGCCAGAGAGACCAAAAGTGGATTTTCCTAAACAAAACCCTTTTTTCTGGGTTTCAACCAAAGAAAGTGTCTTAAGACACAATTCTTACAAGTTTGATGACATTTTTCATGAAAACCTGATGCTTTCATCACTTTACTGCCTCAAAGCAGCAACATCTTGTTTTTATGCTCTTAAACTGATTTCCAGCCTCCAAAGTGGATTTTCCAAAAAAACCTTTTCTGGGTTTTCAAAACCAAAGTTTTGGACATATTTTCATGAAATTTTCATGAAAAACCACACTTTACTGCCTCAAAGCAGCAACATCTTTTTTATGCTCTTAAACTGATTTCCAGCCCATAGAGAGACCAAAAGTGGATTTTCCTAAACAAAACCTTTTTTTGGGTTTTCAACCAAAAGTGTCTTAGGACACAACACAATCCTTTTGACACAATATTTTCATGAAAACCTGATGCTTTCACCACTTTACTGCCTCAAAGCAGCAAGTTCTTGTTTTTATGCTCTTAAACTGATTTCCAGCCCGCAGAGAGACCAAAAGTGGATTTTCCTAAACAAAACCTTTTTTCTGGGTTTTCAACCAAAGAAAGTGTCTCAGGACACAATCCTTACAAGTTTGATGACATTTTCATGAAAACCTGATGCTTTCATCACTTTACTGCCTCAAAGCAGCAAGTTGTTGTTTTTATGCTCTTAAACTGATTTCCAGCCCGCAGAGAGACCAAAAGTGGATTTTCCTAAACAAAACCTTTTTCTGGGTTTTCAACCAAAGAAAGTGTCTCAGGACACAATTCTTACAAGTTTGATGACATTTTCATGAATACCTGATGCGTTCAACACTTTACTGCCTCAAAGCAGCAACATCTTGTTTTTATGCTCTTAAACTGATTTCCAGCCATAGAGAGACCAAAAGTGGATTTTCCTAAACAAAACCTTTTTTCTGGGTTTTCAACCAAAGAAAGTGTCTCAGGACATAATTCTTACAAGTTTGATGACATTTTCATGAATACCTGATGCTTTCATCACTTTACTGCCTCAAAGCAGCAAGTTCTTGTTTTTATGCTCTTAAACTGATTTCCAGCCCACAGAGAGACCAAAATTGGATTTTCCTAAACAAAACCTTTTTTCTGGGTTTTCAACCAAGAAAAGTGTCTTAAGACACAATTCTTACAATTTTGATGACATTTTCATGAATACCTGATGCTTTCATCACTTTACTGCCTCAAAGCAGCAAGTTCTTGTTTTTATGCTCTTAAACTGATTTCCAGCCCGCAGAGAGACCAAAAGTGGATTTTCCTAAACAAAACCTTTTTTCTGGGTTTTCAACCAAAGAAAGTGTCTTAAGACACAATTCTTACAAGTTTGATGACATTTTCATGAATACCTGATGCTTTCACCACTTTACTGCCTCAAAGCAGCAACATCTTGTTTTTATGCTCTTAAACTGATTTCCAGCACACATCAAAAGTGGATTTTCCTAAACAAAAACTTTTTTCTGGGTTTTCAACCAAAGAAAGTGTCTCAGGACACAATTATTAAATGTTTGACAATATTTTCATGAAAACCTAATGCTTTCATTTCTTTACTGCCTCAAAGCAGCAAGTTCTTGTTTTTATGCTCTTAAACTGATTTCCAGCCCGCAGAGAGAGACCAAAAGTGGATTTTCCTAAACAAAACCTTTTTCTGGGTTTTCAACCAAAAAGTGTCTTAGGACACAATCCTTACAAGTTTGATGACATTTTCATGAATACCTGATGCTTTCACCACTTTACTGCCTCAAAGCAGCAACATCTTGTTTTTATGCTCTTAAACTGATTTCCAGCACACATCAAAAGTGGATTTTCCTAAACAAAAACTTTTTTCTGGGTTTTCAACCAAAGAAAGTGTCTCAGGACACAATTATTAAATGTTTGACAATATTGTCATGAAAACCTGATGCTTTCATCACTTTACTGCCTCAAAGCAGCAAGTTCTTGTTTTCATGCTCTTAAACTGATTTCCAGCCCGCAGAGAGACCAAAAGTGGATTTTACTAAAGAAAACCCTTTTGGGGGGTTTTCAACAAGAAAGTGTCTTAGGACACAATTCTTACAAGTTTGATGACATTTTCATGAATACCTGATGCTTTCACCACTTTACTGCGTCAAAGCAGCAAAATCTTGTTTTTATGCTCTTAAACTGATTTCCAGCCCGCAGAGAGACCAAAGTGGATTTTCCTAAACAAAACCTTTTTCTGGGTTTTCAACCAAAGAAAGTGTCTTAAGACACAATTCTTACAATTTTGATGACATTTTCATGAATACCTGATGCTTTCATCACTTTACTGCCTCAAAGCAGCAAGTTGTTGTTTTTATGCTCTTAAACTGATTTCCAGCCCGCAGAGAGACCAAAAGTGGATTTTCCTAAACAAAACATTTTTTCTGGGTTTTCAACCAAAGAAAGTGTCTTAAGACACAATTCTTACAAGTTTGATGACATTTTCATGAAAACCTGATGCTTTCATCACTTTACTGCCTCAAAGCAGCAAGTTGAGATGGCGCCGCAGATGGCAGCCTCGGTACTTCGCTCTCTCGTACTTTTTCTGTTTTTGTTTGTTTGTCTCGTCTCCAGCTCTCCCTCTCTGATCACATACAGCAGGGAGGTACTCTTAAACCTTCAGCAATCCACCGGTCAAACTTTTCACGGTTTTCATTGAACCCGGAATACTTTACAGAGACTTTGGTTGGAGGAGCAGCGGCTCTTCTCGAATTCGCCGCCAAGCGCCCGGCGTGGGAAAGCGCGAGGGCGCTTCGTTAAAGTCGCCCGCAGCGGTTCGAACTGCGCTCCCGTCAATTCACCTGGCGAGCGTCCGCTCTCTGGCGAACAAGATTGATGAACTGATGCTTCTAAACAAAGCCAACACGGACTTTAGTAGATCTGCCGCCCTCTGCTTCACGAAACCTGGCTCGGTCACATCCCGGACAGCGCACTACATCTGCCGGGCTTCCAACTCCACCGGCGGACGCGTCCACGTCTGTCGGGAAAACGAGGGAGGCGGGATCTGCTTTTATATTAACGTAGGTTGGTGCACAGATGTCACAGTGTTAATGGAATCATGCAGCCCTCACCTAGAAACACTTTTAATAGACTGCAAACCATTTTATTCACGCGGGAGTTCTCCTCATTCATTCTGGCGGTGTGTACATCCCACCTCAGGCCTGTGTGGTGAGGCACTCCACACCTGGCTGAGCAGATCACCACCATGGAGCACAAACACCCAGACTCCTGCTCATTGTTCTTGGGGACTTTAACAGAGCAAACCTCAGCAAGAACTGCCTAAATACAGACAGCATATCAAGTGTAGCACCAGGGACAAAAACACACTGGACCACTGCTACACTGTTCTGAAAGATGCATATCACTCAGTCCCCGTGCAGCTTTGGGACTATCTGATCATTGTCTGGTCCATCTTCTGCCGTCCTACAGGCAGAAACTAAAATCTGCAAAGCCTGTGGTGAAGACTGTGAAGAGATGGACCAATGAGGCCAAGCTGGAGCTACAGTCCTGCTTTGCCTCCACTGATTGGAGTGTTTTTGAGGCTGCTGCTACAGACCTGGACGGGCTCACTGACACTGTGACATCCTACATCAGTTTTTGTGAGGACATGTGTGTGCCGACTAAAACCTTCTGCACATACAACAACAATAAACCCTGGTTCACTGCAGGACTCAGGCAGCCGTCGGGCTAAAGAGGCCTACAGTGGTGGGGACAGGATTCTCTACAACCAGGCCAGAAACTCCCTGACGAGGGAGATCAAGTTAGCTAAGAAGAGCTATACTGATAAGCTGGAAAAGAAGTTTTCAGCCAACGACCCCTTGTCAGTCTGGAGAGGCCTGGAAGTACTCACCAACTACAAGAGACCATCCCCCCCCACTGTGGACAATCACCGTCTGGCCGACGACCTGAATGTGTTCTACTGCAGGTTCAACAAGCCCACTTCCGCCACGCCCAACTGCCCCATCAACAAACAATCATCTGCCTCCCTCTCACCTCCCCACCCAACCCCCCACCGGCACTGACGATCTGCGAAGAGGATGTGAGTCGGCTCTTTCAGAGACAGAAGATCAGGAAGGCTCCGGGCCCAGACGGTGTGTCCCCCTCCTGCCTGAAAGCCTGTGCTGACCAGCTGGCCCCCATCTTCACGGAGATCTTCAACCGATCACTGGAGCTGTGTGAAGTCCCTTCCTGCTTCAAGCGCTCCTTGATCATCCCGGTCCCCAAGAAATCCTCCATCACAGGATTAAATGACTACAGACCCGTTGCCCTGACGTCTGTGGTCATGAAGTCCTTTGAAAGACTTGTGTTGACCCACCTGAAGGACATCACAGGCCCCCTGCTGGACCCCCTGCAGTTTGCCTATCGCGCAAACAGGTCGGTGGATGATGCGGTCAATATGGGACTGCACTATATACTGCAACACCTCGACTCCCCAGGGACATACGCAAGGGTTCTGTTCGTGGACTTCAGCTCGGCATTCAACACGATCATCCCGGAGCTTCTTCATCCCAAACTCTGCCAGCTCACCGTGCCAGCCCCCACCTGTCGGTGGATTACTAACTTCCTGACAGACAGGACGCAGCAGGTGAGGCTGGGAAAAACCATATCCAGCACCCGGACCATCAGTACCGGTGCGCCCCAGAGATGTGTGCTCTCCACTGCTCTTCTCCCTCTACACCAACAGGTGCACCTCAGGGGACCCGTCTGTTAAACTCCTGAAGTTCGCAGAGCGACACACGGTCATCGGCCTCATCAGGAGCAGTGGCAGTCTGCGTACAGACGGGAGGTTGAACAGCTGGTCCTCTGGTGTGGTGAGAACCACCTGGAGCTGAACAAGCTCAAGACTGTGGAGATGACAGTGGACTTCAGGAGGAGCCCCCAGCACCGCCCCCTCACCATACACAATACCACTGTGTCCAGTGGAGACCTTCAGGTTTCTGGGATCCACAATCTCCCAGGACCTGAAGTGGGCCTCAACATCAACACCATCCGGAAAAAAGGCCCAGCAGAGGCTGTACTTCCTGCGCCAGCTCAGGAAGTACAGCCTGCCTCAAGGCTGCTGATCCTCTTCTACACCGCCATCATCCAGTCCGTCCTCTGCTCCTCCATCACTGTGTGGTTTGGATCGGCCACCAAACAGGACAGAGGCAGACTACAGCGGATCGTCAGGTCGGCAGAGACTATTGGTTCCAGCCTGCCCTCCATCCTGGACTTGTACACCTCCAGAGTCAGGAAGCGGGCTGGAAAGATCACTACAGACCCGTCACACACTGGACACAAGCTGTTCCAACTCCTCCCTCTGGGAGGCGCTACAGAAACTCTGTGCCCAAAACTACCAGACACAGAAACAGCTTCTTCCCTCTGGCTGTCACCCTGATGAACAGTTGATCAGACTCTCCATCTGCACTATCTGCACTTTTTTAACTACTGCCTTTAATGTCTTTTTGAATCTTTTTTATATTTATCTAGTTTAATGTATATTGTGTATGTATGAGAGAGCAAAGTGGAACCGGAGACAAATTCCATGTATGTGAAAACTTTCATGGCCATTAAAGCTGATTCTGATTCTGTTGTTTTTATGCTCTTAAACTGATTTCCAGCACGCAGAGAGACCAAAAGTGGATTTTCCTAAACAAAACCTTTTTTCTGGGTTTTCAACCAAAGAAAGTGTCTCAGGACACAATTCTTACAAGTTTGATGACATTTTCATGAATACCTTATGCGTTCAACACTTTACTGCCTCAAAGCAGCAACATCTTGTTTTTATGCTCTTAAACTGATTTCCAGCCCGCAGAGAGACCAAAAGTGGATTTTCCTAAACAAAACCTTTTTTCTGGGTTTTCAACCAAAGAAAGTGTCTCAGGACACAATTCTTACAAGTTTGATGACATTTTCATGAATACCTTATGCGTTCAACACTTTACTGCCTCAAAGCAGCAACATCTTGTTTTTATGCTCTTAAACTGATTTCCAGCCCGCAGAGAGACCAAAAGTGGATTTTCCTAAACAAAACCTTTTTTCTGGGTTTTCAACCAAAGAAAGTGTCTCAGGACATAATTCTTACAAGTTTGATGACATTTTCATGAATACCTGATGCTTTCATCACTTTACTGCCTCAAAGCAGCAAGTTCTTGTTTTTATGCTCTTAAACTGATTTCCAGCCCACAGAGAGACCAAAATTGGATTTTCCTAAACAAAACCTTTTTTCTGGGTTTTCAACCAAAGAAAGTGTCTTAAGACACAATTCTTACAATTTTGATGACATTTTCATGAATACCTGATGCTTTCATTTCTTTACTGCCTCAAAGCAGCAAGTTCTTGTTTTTATGCTCTTAAACTGATTTCCAGCCCGCAGAGAGACCAAAAGTGGATTTTCCTAAACAAAACCTTTTTTCTGGGTTTTCAACCAAAGAAAGTGTCTTAGGACACAATCCTTACAAGTTTGATGACATTTTCATGAATACCTGATGCTTTCACCACTTTACTGCCTCAAAGCAGCAACATCTTGTTTTTATGCTCTTAAACTGATTTCCAGCACACATCAAAAGTGGATTTTCCTAAACAAAAACTTTTTTCTGGGTTTTCAACCAAAGAAAGTGTCTCAGGACACAATTATTAAATGTTTGACAATATTGTCATGAAAACCTGATGCTTTCATCACTTTACTGCCTCAAAGCAGCAAGTTCTTGTTTTCATGCTCTTAAACTGATTTCCAGCCCGCAGAGAGACCAAAAGTGGATTTTACTAAAGAAAACCCTTTTGGGGGGTTTTCAACAAGAGAAAGTGTCTTAGGACACAATTCTTACAAGTTTGATGACATTTTCATGAATACCTGATGCTTTCACCACTTTACTGCGTCAAAGCAGCAAAATCTTGTTTTTATGCTCTTAAACTGATTTCCAGCCCGCAGAAAAGTGGATTTTCCTAAACAAAACCCAAAACCACTTTACTGCGTCAAAGCAGCAACATCTTGTTTTTATGCTCTTAAACTGATTTCCAGCCCGCAGAGAGACCAAAAGTGGATTTTCCTAAACAAAACCTTTTTTCTGGGTTTTCAACCAAAGAAAGTGTCTTAAGACACAATTCTTACAAGTTTGATGACATTTTCATGAAAACCTGATGCTTTCATCACTTTACTGCCTCAAAGCAGCAACATCTTGTTTTTATGCTCTTAAACTGATTTCCAGCCCGCAGAGAGACCAAAAGTGGATTTTCCTAAACAAAACCTTTTTTCTGGGTTTTCAACCAAAAGTGTCTTAAGACACAATTCTTACAATTTTGATGACATTTTCATGAATACCTGATGCTTTCATCACTTTACTGCCTCAAAGCAGCAAGTTCTTGTTTTTATGCTCTTAAACTGATTTCCAGCCATAGAGAGACCAAAAGTGGATTTTCCTAAACAAAACCTTTTTTCTGGGTTTTCAACCAAAGAAAGTGTCTTAAGACACAATTCTTACAAGTTTGATGACATTTTCATGAAAACCTGATGCTTTCATCACTTTACTGCCTCAAAGCAGCAAGTTGTTGTTTTTATGCTCTTAAACTGATTTCCAGCCCGCAGAGAGACCAAAAGTGGATTTTCCTAAACAAAACCTTATTTCTGGGTTTTCAACCAAAGAAAGTGTCTCAGGACATAATTCTTACAAGTTTGATGACATTTTCATGAATACCTGATGCTTTCATCACTTTACTGCCTCAAAGCAGCAAGTTCTTGTTTTTATGCTCTTAAACTGATTTCCAGCCCACAGAGACCAAAATTGGATTTCCCAAAACAAATCCTTTTTCCTGGGTTTTCAACCAAAGAAAGTGTCTTAAGACACAATTCTTACAATTTTGATGACATTTTCATGAATACCTGATGCTTTCATCACTTTACTGCCTCAAAGCAGCAAGTTCTTGTTTTTATGCTCTTAAACTGATTTCCAGCCCAGAGAGACCAAAAGTGGATTTTCTAAACAAAACCTTTTTCTGGGTTTCCAACCAAAGAAAGTGTCTTAAGACACAATTCTTACAAGTTTGATGACATTTTCATGAAAACCTGATGCTTTCATCACTTTACTGCCTCAAAGCAGCAAGTTGTTGTTTTTATGCTCTTAAACTGATTTCCAGCCCGCAGAGAGACCAAAAGGGGATTTTCCTAAACAAAACCTTTTTCTGGGTTTTCAACCAAAAAAAGTGTCTTAAAGACACAATTCTTACAAGTTTGATGACATTTTCATGAAAACCTGATGCTTTCATCACTTTACTGCCTCAAAGCAGCAAGTTGTTGTTTTTATGCTCTTAAACTGATTTCCAGCCCGCAGAGACCAAAAGTGGATTTTCCTAAACAAAACCTTTTTTCTGGGTTTTCAACCAAAGAAAGTGTCTCAGGACACAATTCTTACAAGTTTGATGACATTTTCATGAATACCTGATGCGTTCAACACTTTACTGCCTCAAAGCAGCAACATCTTGTTTTTATGCTCTTAAACTGATTTCCAGCCCGCAGAGAGACCAAAAGTGGATTTTCCTAAACAAAACCTTTTTTCTGGGTTTTCAACCAAAGAAAGTGTCTCAGGACATAATTCTTACAAGTTTGATGACATTTTCATGAATACCTGATGCTTTCATCACTTTACTGCCTCAAAGCAGCAAGTTCTTGTTTTTATGCTCTTAAACTGATTTCCAGCCCACAGAGAGACCAAAATTGGATTTCCTAAACAAAACCTTTTTTCTGGGTTTTCAACCAAAGAAAGTGTCTTAAGACACAATTCTTACAATTTTGATGACATTTTCATGAATACCTGATGCTTTCATCACTTTACTGCCTCAAAGCAGCAAGTTCTTGTTTTTATGCTCTTAAACTGATTTCCAGCCCTGATAGAGAGAGACCAAAAGTGGATTTTCCTAAACAAAACCTTTTTTCTGGGTTTTCAACCAAAGAAAGTGTCTTAAGACACAATTCTTACAAGTTTGATGACATGTTCATGAATACCTGATGCTTTCACCACTTTACTGCCTCAAAGCAGAAAGTTCTTGTTTTTATGCTCTTAAACTGATTTCCAGCCCGCAGAGAGACCAAAAGTGGATTTTCCTAAACAAAACCTTATTTCTGGGTTTTCAACCAAAGAAAGTGTCTCAGGACACAATTCTTACAAGTTTGATGACATTTTCATGAATACCTGATGCGTTCACCACTTTACTGCCTCAAAGCAGCAACATCTTGTTTTTATGCTCTTAAACTGATTTCCAGCACGCAGAGAGACCAAAGGTGGATTTTCCTAAACAAAACCTTTTTTCTGGGTTTTCAACCAAATAAATTGTCTCAGGACACAATTCTTACAAGTTTGATGACATTTTCATGAATACCTGATGCTTTCACCACTTTACTGCCTCAAAGAAGCAAGTTCTTGTTTTTATGCTCTTAAACTGATTTCCAGCCATAGAGAGACCAAAAGTGGATTTTCCTAAACAAAACCTTTTTTCTGGGTTTTCAACCAAAGAAAGTGTCTTAAGACACAATTCTTACAAGTTTGATGACATGTTCATGAATACCTGATGCTTTCACCACTTTACTGCCTCAAAGCAGCAAAATCTTGTTTTTATGCTCTTAAACTGATTTCCAGCCCGCAGAGAGACCAAACGTGTATTTTCCTAAACAAAACCTTTTTTCTGGGTTTTCAACCAAAGAAAGTGTCTCAGGACACAATTCTTACAAGTTTGATGACATTTTCATGAATACCTGATGCTTTCACCACTTTACTGCCTCAAAGCAGCACCATCTTGTTTTTGTGCTCTTAAACTGATTTCCAGCCTGCAGAGAGACCAAAAGGGGATGTTACTAAAGAAAAAACTTTTCTCTGGGTTTTCAACAAGAGAAAGTGTATTAGGACACAATTCTTACAATTTTGATGACATTTTCATGAAAACCTGATGCTTTCATCACTTTACTGCCTCAAAGCAGCAAGTTGTTGTTTTTATGCTCTTAAACTGATTTCCAGCCCGCAGAGAGACCAAAAGTGGATTTTCCTAAACAAAACCTTTTTTCTGGGTTTTCAACCAAAGAAAGTGTCTCAGGACACAATTCTTACAATTTTGATGACATTTTCATGAATACCTGATGCGTTCAACACTTTACTGCCTCAAAGAAGCAACATCTTGTTTTTATGCTCTTAAACTGATTTCCAGCCCGCAGAGAGACCAAAAGTGGATTTTCCTAAACAAAACCTTTTTTCTGGGTTTTCAACCAAAGAAAGTGTCTTAAGACACAATTCTTACAAGTTTGATGACATTTTCATGAAAACCTGATGCTTTCATCACTTTACTGCCTCAAAGCAGCAAGTTGTTGTTTTTATGCTCTTAAACTGATTTCCAGCCCGCAGAGAGACCAAAAGTGGATTTTCCTAAACAAAACCTTTTTTCTGGGTTTTCAACCAAAGAAAGTGTCTCAGGACACAATTCTTACAAGTTTGATGACATTTTCATGAATACCTGATGCGTTCAACACTTTACTGCCTCAAAGCAGCAACATCTTGTTTTTATGCTCTTAAACTGATTTCCAGCCATAGAGAGACCAAAAGTGGATTTTCCTAAACAAAACCTTTTTTCTGGGTTTTCAACCAAAGAAAGTGTCTCAGGACATAATTCTTACAAGTTTGATGACATTTTCATGAATACCTGATGCTTTCATCACTTTACTGCCTCAAAGCAGCAA